>NDFZ01005283.1:93320-133304 GCA_002192655.3 Mamestra configurata
AAGTTTTGAAACTTTTGGTAGTCCATTTTGTAATAATCATAAAATTTTTCTGGATAGTTGGCAATGTGGTCATAAGACAAAGTATGAAATTCACCATGAATTCTTCTATTTCTCCATAAATGATGCACCCAAATACTCCTGTGTGTTGTCTTCTTTTTAATTCTATTTTTATAATCTTCTTCCTCTTCTTCTTCTGCAAGTAGTCCGATTATAACAAGATCCCAGTCTATCATTATGTTTTCACTCTTTATCACTCGACCGAACTGCATCAAATCTAAACGAAGTCTGGACGGAAATAGTAGGCAAGTCGCCACAGCGGCCTCAGGCTGCGTCTCGCGGCGCCGCGCTGCGTCGCGCGGCATCGAGAGACGCAGCACCGATCTTGCACGCCGCTCGTCACCGCTGCGTCGCGATACGTCGCGCTGCGCCGCGAGGCGTCTCGAGGTGCAGCGCTGCGCAGCGCAACGTATCTCAATTCTCACAATTAAATGTGTATCGTTTCGTGTAGTAAATAAAGTATATTTTGAGTCGCTCTATGTAAAATCTGCGCGCAGCGTCGCGTCGCGTCGCGTCTCGGTGTGAGTTGACCCTAACCTAAAAAATATTGTAATTTTTTAATGAAAAACACGACCAAAAGGTATCGCATTTTTAGGCAGCAAAAAGTTTAAGATTTGGCAGATGTTATTTACCAATTACCATACAAACTCGCAAAACCTTCATAAAAATTATAATCATAGAAAAATATCTGGACAATATAGCAATAAATTAAATTTGCATAGGTACATTGGATTTGGCCACTCTGCGTAAAAACACTGAAAATTTTAATTGTCTACCTGTTACGGTTGATGAGAAACAGCCCGCTGATAGACAAACTGATGGACGGACGTACACGGTAACTTAGAAATAATGTTCCACTGGTTAGTTGATTACCGTTCGGGTACAGAACCCTAATAAAAACAAGTAACAAGGACATTATACGGTTTTAAAAAAAACCTACCTACATTTGACACACACCTATAATGTATCCATTAGTGGATGTTTCTTATTTAGGTCGACACATTGTTCTTCATCCCTTTGAAGCTAGACCACTCCATTCACGTCATTCAAAACAAAAAGGAAGACCCTTGGATTTATCTTTGTCTATGGAATAATGAAATCACGAAGGGATCGTAAGTAAGATTCAGTTACTTGATAATTAGGGTTCGTTGCGTCCTTATGAAAAAACGGAATTTTTATAGGATCACTCGTGTGTCGGTCTGTCTGACCGTCTGGCACAGCCTATTTGGTCCGAATCTACTGGACCGATTCAGTTCAAATTTGATACATGTACTTGTGTCTTTGAAACTCGGACATGGTAAGTAAATAAAATTTGAATATGCCGTCGATTTTGAAGAAAAATAAAAGTAAAAAACATGTGTTTCAATATGTCATGAATATGTTGCCGCTATAACAACCAATAATAAAAATTCAATTACATTAAAAATTAAGGTCCCATACAAGAAACGTGATTTTTTTGGTTTATGGTACGGAACACTTCGTGTGATAGTCCGACTCGTACCTACTTGGCCGGTTTTTTTTATAATTCGAGGGGTCGACGCAGGAGGTCACAATAGTATAGTTCAGCAATAATAACTTTTTCATTCACGAATGTCTTTCAAAAATCACAAGTGTGTTTTGTATTGTAGTCAAGGTCAAAAGGGAATAAGACAATTGTTTCGTTTGGTCAATTACGCCGTCTTGTGTACCTACTGAAAAAGGGTTCTATACAGGTCTACTTCCTGCTCATAGAATTTCCCTCATTGCCAGGTCATCATCATTACAATAATATCTCCCCTTTGAAGCCACTTACTGTGACACCAATCCTCTTGGCAATTGTATCGTGAATTGGCATTGAGGCCTTCCAAGATACCTTAATTTAAAGCGAGGGTTAAGATACTTGGATAAATTGTAAAGACTTGATGTACCTACTCGTATAGTCTCCTGCTGTGAAACATACAGATGGACTCATAATCTCATCATCGTCCTGCCCTTATCCTATGTTACTTGGGGTCGGCGCAACACGTTTTTTTCTTCCATTCTGTCCTATCAACCGTCACGCTATCACTAACTCCCTTTTCTTTCATATCACTCCTACAGACGAACGGACGGACTAATAGGATAAAATTGTGGGGTGCTGTTATTATTGTTTAACTACGAGAGGATTAATACTCTGCAGTTCAATAATACGTCATCATCAGATGCATTTCGAAGGAAGAGTGCTGGGCGGCAGCCCATACCTACTACAAATAGTTGAGTTTATTGATATCGCAGTCACGGCTGCAATGGTTTTCGCTTAACGCATCTAACTGCCCAACAGTATCAAGAGTTTGTATAGCTGGGTACTGAACGGTCGGTTACAGGCCGTAATGTAACATTCACAGCGAGCATGTTATGTTACGCTGTGTCCTAAAATCCGTGTAAAACTCGGCTCCCACGTACTGACTGCATGAATGCTCGCTTTGTAACATGTTACATTACGCCCCGTAACACCGTTCAGTAGGTACTTACCTTAAGGCAACGTGGTAAGTGTGGACGCCACAACTAGCCTTACAGTTGCTTATCAAGTTATTGTATTTCATTTATGAGTTTTTCCAGGCTTAAGCCTCTTTATGGCTGACAATCAGTAATTTTTCAACATCAAAATGTACGTTAAAACACATTAAGACACGCCCGCCCTCGGCGCCCTCCTCCGCTCACGTCTTGCTAGTGCTTTAAGTTGGGAATAAAGAACTGGCGCAACAAACTCCTTAGCAACACAGCAGTCTGTTCAGTTTGAAGAATTTGAATTTTTATTAGAACGCGCATTCCTACTTACCGAGTTTCGGGTCGTCTGAATTACTATCGAGCAAACTTTTTACCCACGACGGTACGGAGATGGTATATGCGTTTGGGGTGAGAAGATGTTTGTTTGTTTGTGCAAACCAATGTTGCCATTTATCTCCAAAACTACTAGTCCGATTTTGATGCGGTTTTCAGTAATGGGTTCGGGTTTGATTGATGCATGTTCTTAAATAGGTAGTGCGGTGACAACTCACCAGGGGGCGCTGCAGTAAACATTTGTTTGTGCAAAACCAAAACTACTACTCCGATTTTGATGCAGTTTTCAGTAATGGGTTTGTGGTTGATTAGTGAGGGTTCTTGAATAGGTGTTACGGTAGTAACTCACTAGACCCCTAGTGAGTAACCATAGTCACGTCAGTAATAACCAATTTCAGCACGTGTGCCATACAACGTTATTCAACACATTTGCGAGTGTGATTTGCGAGTGCACTATTGCGTTATTGCTTGGGGAGCATCGAAAAAAACAAATCTTCTCAAGCTCGAACGTGCTCAGCGAGCTATATTAAAAAATACCGTTTAAAAAACCCTGGCTTAATTCTACTAATGCACTGTACTCTGAATGTAACCTCCTTCGCGTGAGACAGCTTCACATTACCTCGGTACTCCTCCGCTTTCATAAACTTGCGAAGACCACAGCTCGAACCTCCCGAGTGCTTGTTCTGCTTTTGCTCGTCAATCCTTTACTTTTATGGGACCTTATCTTCACAATTAATTCGTTAAAACTAATAAAACAATTATAAACCTGACATTATTCCGCCCTAAAACCACCATCCAGAAATGGCTAATACTCAAAGACTGGGCATAGTCTTTGAGTATTAGCCGAGAACCTCTTAGACATTGATTTTAAATATCACGCGCCCACGAACTTGCACGCACAAATACCTTCACACTTATTACACACACACACTATCTTATATTCTCTTAGTTTAGTATTTTTTTATATTTCTCTTAAGTAGTGTTAAGTACATAGAAAATAATAATAGTAACACAATAAATGCACTATTTTCATTAATTTCAAATCTTACGGAAGGGACTGGAACCCACAACACAGGGAATTTTTATTTTTCTTAAGTGTCTAAATCTATTGATGTAATATGTGTTGAATGAAGACACATAATAAAGATTACTATTATGTATGCCTTTGACAATCTCGGGACCCTGAGGTCCCGGTTCTTTGGTAGGCGTACAAGGGCTCGAAGCCAACTCGCAGAGGCCCCATTCTTATTTTTTTATCAAAATTATTAATGCCGTGTTTATACCCCGTCGTTTTATACGTGAAAAACCTTTCACGTATAAATATATTCTTTTCTTTTTTCAAACAAACAAATCTTTCCTCTTTATTATATTAGTTTAGATTAGATTATTTGATTTGGTTTGATTATTATTATTATTTTCTCAAACTTTGGCAATATCGGGACCCTGGGGTCCTAGTCCTTTCTTGGGCGTGCGAGGGGCCGAAGCCAACTCGCAGAGGCCCCGTTAGAGATTTCAAATGGAATGGAGCACCAACCGATTGTCCCTGTATGCACCATGAAAGTATACTCAAGGATAATCCCCGGCTGGTGCAGGACTATTGCATAATATGGAAAAAAAAGATGAGACACTATGAGTTTGGGTGGTTTAGTGGACTGATTACCGTATACTGTGGAAGAAATTTTGGCTCCGGCCTGACCACTGACAATATACTCGGCTTTAGAAGGCAGGGGGTGACTTGCACACTCAATAAACGGTCACTAGAACAAAGTGACGTAGCACCAAGGGGGCAACATATCCTGAGGTGCTAGAGGAGTGGGGTGAGGCTATGTGGACAATCCTGGAGGTACGGTCAAGATCCCTACCAGCATCTTACAGGATTATACATCCATCTCCCGAGCACGTTTGCTGTTGCGAATCTCCGACCAATTAAGGCAAGCCGGAGATGAGGAACAAAACTTCTCCCGGGAGATCAGGTACATCGGGTCGCTAATGCCCAACAGTTCGCCACAAAACTGCCTTGCGGATGTATTATTATTATTATTGCTATAAAAAAATAAAAAAACTAGTTAATTTTATGGCAGCCCCGGACGGATATTCTCGTTACATTAATTCTGTAAGTCGGGGGTTTTAAAATTATTTTTTCAATTTCGTTTTAACCATCGTGGGTTTTTTCAAATTTTGGGTAAGTATTGTTTATTTGGATAGACCGAATTCAACAGATTGTGGAACAGATCCTACTCCTGTTTTAATTTTTATTCGAAGATAAATTTTAGAGGCTATGGTTCATTGATATTTTTATGTTTAGATTGTTTACAAAAAGTATTATACCACCACAGGTAATGATCTGGATATCGTTAGATAACATATTGATGAAATCCCTAAACAATACTTTTGAGGTCATCACATATTTGTGACAATCGTATCTGATGAATGTTTAAAAGTTACTATTGCATAATGTCATTAAAAACCTTATGTCTGCCTACTTACCATTATGAACGATGTATGGACAGAACGGATTTTTATTAAACTGTACCTAATATAGGTAGCTGATACATTAGAATAACATAACACATAGGCTATCCGACAGTCGTAGGGCGAAACGTTGACAACTGGCTCAAGCACCGAAAACAAAGAGAGCATCAAAACGCGGTACGCGGTTAGGTTATCTCCTCCCGCTGTAGCTCCGTAGTATGAGCGCTTGAGATTTTCATTGATGGCTGGAGTCCACTGCATGCGCTGCACACTTCTACCGGGACTACTGAGAAGCAGGTAGGCCTCAAGGTCCAAAGCAGTCTGACGATCAACGTCCTCCTCGTCGGTGTGCCACCGGCCTAAACGCGTCGAAAACCGCGGGAAATCTAGTGTTGAAATATACCTAATATAAAGATAAACGCCATTTTTCACATACTATAATTATCTATACCTGTCATTTCACCTATATCAATGCTTTACGGAGAAATCCGAATCATCAATACAAAAAAGCTCTGAGATCTTTTCACACGGAATTGAGGATTCAGAATCCACCGACATAGAGCTGTCCGCCCCACGGAGCAAATACAAAGGTCCGCCCCGACCCTAGCTTTGCCTAGGTTGATTCAAATATGAATAATTATTATCTATTACGAGTACAGGGCCTTTAGCAAGGGCTTAATCCAGTGGTGAAAGAATTTTTCAAATAGAAGCAGACGATTCCCTCCACCTCCACATGAACAAATGCTCACAAAATATTCACACTCCCTTTATAATTATTGGTTCAGAGATGTTATTAGAGAAAGATGGCATAGATGGTATAGATTTCGGAGGCTCCGCACAAGAGATTAGAGGCTCTAGACATTTTGTGAGATGGTGGCGTGGCGGTTGTCGAAACGTCAAAAATGTATTGGGATTGAAAAATTCTGTCGAAATGTCACGTGATCAGTCCCTCCGTATTTCGACACTTTGTACATAAGATCAGGCTCGGTAGTGCGCACTACTGCCCACCACTGCCCACACTGGGTATCAAATGTGACTCGTCGCCTCCCTTTAAGCATGGCAAGATATATTTTGCATTAAGTAAGTACATCTAAACTGTAGTGTGCTCTATAACTTGACAAACACGCATTTTGTATGCTGTGTATGCCCCGCCGATGTGCCAATGCGAGCTGATTAGTCCAATGTGTCTAACCCCGGCCTTATTTTGAGATGAACACGGGAACTTTAGCACGTTCCGCGTCCGTAGTGTTCATAAGATTTTCATTATTTGCAGCCGAAATCAATTTTATTATTCTTAATGAGAAGTTCAAGAAAACGCTTATTAATCCCGACTCTTCAGTCAGTGCAGTACCTACGGCAAGGCTTATACCATTCAGTACTTACCTACTCTTATGTTACAGACAGTGTTACTACGGTAGGCTCCAGGCAATAAAGTTCATTGATCTTTCCCTAATATCTTCGTAAGTAAGCGATAAAAAATAAGTTATGAATCGTTTTTAGGGTTTTGTAGTCAACAAGGATCCTTTATTGTTTTGCCATGTCCGGTCTGTCTGTCTGTCCGCGGTTTAGATCAGAGACGCTTAGCACTAAAATGTTGGAATTTGGTATGGGTATACATATTAAATACGCCAATAAAGTGGTAAAATAAAATTTGGAAAAAAAAGTTGTTTGGGGTACACTTAAAGTGGAAATGATTTTTTTTATCGTCTATCATAATATGGTGTGGGGTGACGATGGGTAGATCGTCTTAAAATATTTATTTTCGAGATGTCACGGGAGACCGCAAGTGCCTTGCCGTGTTTCTCGATGGCCTCACTCCAGATTTGAATGGCATACGCTAAAAATCCCCAGTTTACCGATTTCGGTGGAAGCCGTATTGTCGGTCACTAAGGATATCGTTAGTGACCTTACCATTCAGCACGCGTTTGCGTTTCGCGAATGGAAGTTCCCGGGATAGGTATGTATAATTTGTTGGGTCAGCTCGACTATCCTTCTTAGGCAAGGGCTGCATGTTAGATTGCTTCCAAGCCATCGGCACTTTTCCAGTCTCTAAACGAAAGGCGAAATAGGCGTGTCAAGATCGAAGACAACTCAGGCGCAGAAGTCTTCACTTGCCTCAACAGTACTTACAATTGCCGGTATCCCGTCGGGGCCACTAGCCCTGTCCACGTCTAGGTAACGCAGTACCCTACGGACGTCTTTCTGATAAATGCAAATGTTCGACATACTCGACACTCGCATCCATCAGGAGATCCTCAGGGAGCCTCGCGTGACCCGTCGGGTTTGGCAGTGGTGGTAGTGAGGGACGGCAGATATTTGATTTAACCGACTTAGTCCGAGACCAAGACGCCTGCTGGATATGAAGCGAGTTTGTTTTTAATACGACTAATGTGGTCCAACTGAGCCTTCCGTAACACCTTACAGAACTTGGCAGCTCTGTTGAAGGCTCTCTTCTTCTGACTCACGTCAATTTCTTTGCGCGTACTAGGGTCGACCCATGCTAGGTACGCCGCGTGTTTAAGCGCATCCGCGCGATTGCACTCGGCACCAACCATGGACGAGCTTCGCCAGAAATTTTTGCGTCAGAGAACGGAATTTAGTACTCCATTCCCTGCCGTTTATTACTAAACAAGCGATCCGCCCTGAAACTGGCCCTCTTACAAAAGGTTTGAGATTTTTTCAAGTAGGTGCAGATCTTCTGGACTCAGGACTCGAAGAGTACTGGCCACATTACACCAACTCACAAAAATCATGCTACTACTAGCTCCCCGCGACTTTGTCCGCGTGGAATAGTTACTTTGAGCAGCCATTTTTTATTTTAAGATACAAATTTTTCAAAAACGTTGAACATAATGTTTTTATTTATAAAGTTTCAGTTTTATCTTCATTAATGACCGACTCCCATACAAACTATCATCCCCTATTTCAAACCCTTCAAGGCCTTTTGTCGCGAGCAAAAGGGATTGAAGGGGTGAAGCCTTTCCCGGGACTTAAACTATTTCTATACCAAATTTCATCAAAATTGGTCAGCGGTTTAAGCGTGAAGATGTAACAGACAAACAGACACACATTCGCATTTATAATATTAGTAGATATGGATTGTAGATATAAATTATGAATGCGAAATTTAATGTCACATCTTTGATTTCTAAGAACTCGGTGCCTTCCTCAACACTCTTTATCTTAACAAACCATGAAATCAGTCAAGGTTTCGTTTCGAGATAACAGCCCTAACCAACCAAACGCTCATAACCGGTTGGAACTGGTTCTAGCCGGGCTCGGGTGTAGGTCAGTAGCATGGTATAGCCAGGTCAGTAGCCTGGCTATACCAGTACAACATGACGTCTACACAATCACTACACATGACGGCTTTACGATGTCAAACACTTCACATGACGTCGTCACGTTTGTAAATTCTCGTCAAAAACAACACCTACTTATGAGTCTCAATAATAAAAACCTGATGACTGGTGAACGATCTTCTCAAACGTCACCAAAGAAGCCTTTATAGTCAGTCCATTAGCCCACTGCTGGGCAGTGACACAAGAAGAACAGCAGGATAGAAAGACAAGAAGATGGTTTTCTATTCAGCCTCTGACGTTTGACAAGGTTTTTGCAAATGTGGCTTCGTTGTTTAAATACTAACAGTCTAAGATTAGAAATATCCGTATCGAGCAGTTAATTGTTGTCTAACTTTCGTTGATCGATACATTTTTTATTAACAATGCGAATTTTGGCAGATTTTTTTTGTGGTTTTGCAATGCCGATCCTGTTAATGCTAGAATCTACCAAGCCAAGTGCGAGTTAGACTCGCACACGAAGGGTTCCGTGGCATAAACCAAAAACCCTTGGATTCAATCACTGTAATTTTGTATTAAATGACTGTTGTTTGTTGTGATATCGACAATATAAATTACTTAAAACACACTGGGGAAAATTTTAACTGTTTCGGTAGCGGTATCACATCTTGCTGATGTTACCTCCCGACTGTCCATTGGCTTTATGCAACCGCCACGTGCAGCGCTAAAAATAATTCCGTATTGTTCACCAGCAAATTAGTGCCATATTACCCTGTCAAATCAACCTCTAATGGCCTGGTACAAAGCACGGCCTTGTCACATTCGCCACGAGGAGTGGAATCATGACGGGATGCTGTTGTCACTGCATTTCCATAGGCTGCAGGGATGACAACTTTTGTTGTAGCTAGTCCTTTGTCATTCAATCATCATTACGCCATTGTTGATCTTAGCTGTCACTCAAGTGCCTTATTTTTTCAGTAATTGCATGTTGATGATTAGCCCCCGTTGCACGTTTTCACCTGAAACTGGCTCGCATGTTGCTTTACAGTTCGGGCTATCGAGGTATAATGTATAATCAATCGCTCGATCGTGCCCCGTTATGTAAAAAATCTTGCTTGCGAGTTACTTGCAGGTGGATACGCGGCCTGAGCTATACCTCTACTCTGAAAAATCCACTTAGAAACTCCACTAGGAAAACTATTCAATACGACGTAATATAACCTTAATCTTCAAATTAAGTTATCTGTTGTCAAAATCAATTTACTGATCACTTAGATATTTTTTTTGTTTTCTGGCAACATGATTCTCATCCAAATTAGAAAAAAAATACCCAGCGTTAGTTGAAATTATCAGAAAACAAATACTACTCTAAATAGGTACAAACAAAATGCATGAAATTTAATACTCAACTCACCTGAAACGGGTTTGGTCTAAATATCAGACAAGCTGCCCATTGTTGTAGTGACAACAATGGGCGTAGTGACGTGTTCACGTGGCTTCTAATGGAAAATGAAAAAGGGTTTTGTACATACCTATATGTAAAATGTAAAGGATTATGATAGATATCGATTCTGCTCAGTTTCTTGCCTAGAATAGTATTTTGCGCGGCTTCGGTCGTATCAAAGCAGCGTATACATTTACTTGTACTTATCTCTCTGTACCAAAACTCATCAAAATCGATTACGAGATTTAGCCGCGACAGCATATTAAATAGGCAAGCATTTTGTTTATGTGCATCTATGTATTTATGATTGTATTTTTTCCTCTCTGTTATATTTTTCTTAGTTGCACTTCTGCCATATTGACTTTGCACCACCCTAAAGTTGACTAGTAGAAGCATTAAGTCCGCCTTTGTTCAATGTTTTTACTACTGCATAAAGTTTTAGTGAATAAATAAATAGAAAAACTGAAAATTCGGCCAATATTGTCCCAGTGCTTGGCCAGGGCCACCCCCAATTCCTTTCAGGTTTTCCTAATCCGAGCCACCTTTTCCTAGGGTGGTTTCGCCAACGCCGTCCATCCTGAAGCACCTACTTTATGGTGACTATTGCTCAACAGTCACTGCGCAAACGGCTGACGTGAAGCACCCCATAACTTTTTAGCCCATATGCCAAATAAATTGGGGGCGGCAGATTATGTATAGAGAAATGCAGAAGAGGGTGTAAAATCCCGCAAATTTCCATGGAAAATCCACCGTCATGACGGGTGTTGTGTCTGGTAGGCAACTGGTTGATGTTCGGGCTGTTCAAATCGCATGCAAAACTGATGCCGCGATGCTGGATTTGTATGACGTAGTTCCGACCATCTATTCGCCACCATCTCAATAGTCTACTCCTTTCTGGCTGATATTGCAATTGTGATCATCCGCACAATCCATAATTCGTCTCTGACTGCCCTCTACTCCCGATTCGCATTTATAATCAAGATTTTCCTCGCAAGGATCACGTTTACACTACAGTGAGCCTGTATCATGACAACCGCAAACATACATGAAATCCCGACGCACAAAGACGCAAAGGACCTGTCGATGTGACGACATTTCAGGTTGTCACGAAATGATGATGAAGACTATTACAATCGATTTCCACAAAACTTTTCTTTTTTTTCCACCCAGGCTTAACGCAAGCGAAATCGCGGACAAAAGCTAGTATTTCACCCGGAGGCATACAAATCATGTCAAAATAATAAGACAAGTACTAAACAAATATTTGAATTACTAAACACCATTTAATTATTGAAACTAAATTCAATACAATACAATTAAATGATCTATACTAATACAATCCGGATATCAGTCTTTTTCCTCTATAAATTCAGTCGTGGAGTCGTAATATTTACTTATTAAGAACGGCAGTTTATTTTTATTCGAAATAATTATGCTTTTATGGAGGAGAGCTCAAACACACTCACTTTCAAATGAATTAAATTAGTTAGGATTTCTTTCATCCATAATAGTTCAGATGCATTGACGATTTTGAACTGTTATGTAACTCTTAGATTCAGCCACAGAACTATTCAAACTAACACAATATTAACTGTTAATGAGCGCACAAGAAACAAACATAATGCCTTGTGTTTCAAGAGTCTGCTACATTAAACGCAAGTTTACTCCGCGAATAAAGCAAATGAAATGATTGACTAATTGTGCGACGTCATTTTATTGCTTTCATGTGACACTTGAGAGGCACGGCACACTGCAAATCTTTTATCGGTTGATACAGACTGCCAAATGATAGATTTGAATGTCAGAATGTACACAGAATTGTGCGTAGCAGGTTCGCTTCAGGATAAACATGACGATGTGTCATTGTAATGACTTGATATTGACAGGATCAGTTTTAACTCATTGGCAGTGATTGGATAATCGGGCGCTAATATACCTAATCTTCACTTTTATTCTCACAAAAGTATAATACGGACATGCTTTTCAGGCCCGCATACAAAATATAGTTCTTCTAATGGAACTTTTAATTTACAATGAAAGTTTTTACGAGAACTGGTTTAGTAACAGGCCAGCAGCCTTGACTACTTAGGGAATTGAAACAATTGTAATTTTATGGTTAGCTCCATTTATTGTTCAATCCCGGGAACCCAGGATTACATATTTATTCAGAAAGGAATGTCCATATTATTCTTTCACGGGAAGAAGTTTAGGTATATAAGCGCCCGATTATCCGATCACTGCTGATTGGCTACCTTTCAGGAGTTGATAGTACCTACTCTTAAACATGAACTTTAACTATAGATTCTAAATAGAAAAAAATGAACTGTTATTATGCATTTATAACTCGACAGTCAGTATGGACTAACTCCTGAAAAAAAAAAAACAATCAGTCAAAACTCTATAGAAATTCAGATCATTCTTAAAATCTAAATAATCATCTTCAGTGAAGTGTGGTGGTGTATGTCGTGAATGGTCTTGGATTTAATTACCAAGTTTGACAAGTTTTTTGGTCTTTCTATAGAAGTTTAGATTTGAGCCTGTTAATTGGCAATAAACTTGAAACCTAATGGTTGTTGTGGGATCCTTGATAGACGTGGCATGTCCTCGATAAATATTCCAATAGGAATTTCTCTGTGACAGCCCGGAGTTGAGAAATTGGTGGTTTGACACCCCCGTGCCTCGGAAAGCACGTTAAGCCGGTGCTCCTGCACCAAATCTCTCTCCGGTCGTGTCGGGTGCCATTGGAAGAGTGATGGAAGAAGGACCACACCAGTTTGCGCACACACTTGTGCACTATAATATGTCCCGCGATGATGGCTTGTATCCGTCGAGATTGGCCGCTATGGCCGAAATGAGTCAGGAAGACTACCTATATATACTATAGGTCCTCGATCCATAAAATCGAACGTGTGAATGTGTCATCTACATACCAGCACGGGGCTCGCGTTATGAAGACCCATTAGCTCCCATCCAGGGAAATGCTTCGTTCTGTTAGAGGAAAAATTAACAAACCATACAAGTTGTGTATTGATGTTATTCTAGTTGCAAGTATGTAGGTACCATTTATCCAAAACCTGTAGATGCATGCATGCAAACCAAAAAGTTCAGCACTGTCCTTAGAACGATGTCCTATATCTGCAACGATTAAGGTACCGGTACTTACTGCCCCGTTTCACATATCGCGCCCTAGAAAGACAGATTAATTTATCAGCTACACTCATCCTCCATCAACTATAAGCACGGGGTATTGTGGCTATAACTGGCAGCCTCATTATATAGTAATGTCAAAATGTATGTGTTTTTATTAATAAATAAATAAAACTGTTTACAGATTTAGCAGGCATGGCGGACACGCAAAGCCACAAGCCGGGCGTGATCCGCTGCACTCAGGACTACCTGCAGGCGCCCGACTCGCATGGGTCCGAGTCGGTCGCGCCCGAGTCCCTTTCGTCCGAGTCACCGGCGCCCGAGTCACCCGAGGACTCAGAGGACGCTCGCGTGCCGTCGCCCATCTCCACTCTGTCTGGGGATGATGACTCGTCCACTGTATCTACGACGAGGTAAGATAACAATAATTATATACTTCTTTATGTATGTAGGTATACAATGTGGAGACATCGATCCGACAAGAAATGAAAACACTGGCAATACTGGTTCATAGGAATATTTTGAACCTATTCAAAATTGATACTATATGCTGATGACATGAAGATAATGAGACAAATAAATACCGTAGCAGATGCTCATCTATTACAAGCAGACCTTAATCATTTTCAAGACTACTGTATTAATAATAAGTTGGAGGTGAATGTCTGTAAAGTGTTATGTTTGCTCCTTTACACGGAAACCCATCCCGATCATCCATAACTACATGCTTTTGCATACAGCACTAAATAGGATCAACACTATCAGGTATCTCGGAGTTACCTTTGATGCTAAGCTCCTCTTTGATGCACACATAGACAATATAGGTAACAAAGCATCAAAAGCACTTGGTTTCATTCTCTAGGTGTCTTCGGAGTTCAAAAATATAAAGACTTGATATTAAAATATTATACTGTTTTTTTGTTCGTAGTCATTTGGAGTATGCTTCTCAAGTCTGAAACCCCAATTACAATGTCTATACATATAAATCGTATTGAGAGCATACAGAAAAGGTTAAGGCACATTCAATGTCGGTTTAAAATGTTTTAACGAATTATACGTACCGTTGCAAAAAAATCATATTCTTCCCCTATACGAAAGGCGTAAAATATCAGATCTTGTGTTTCTTTCCAAAATTGCCAATGGAACAGTTGTTCCATTGGCAATTTTGGAAAGAAATCGGTAACACCAGTTGGTGTTACCGAGTTGTTACACAAAATTGGGCTGCGAGTGCCGTCCGCATTCTTACGTAGACCTAATTTATTGCACACCCCAGTGGTAGCCACTACTACTAGAGCGAGTCCAATGTACAATGCAACCTGCCAGGAAGCTGATTTTGACGACAATACTACTGTTGCTAAATTGAAGAAAATTTTAACTAATAGCTTCTTCGAACGTAAATAGTTATTAACAAGCTTTTATTTAGTTTTTTTTTTATGTATAGTTCTTTTTCAATTTTCTGTTACATGTGGAAACTTTTAATTTACTGTTTTTGTTTAGCTGTAAGTTTTCCTAAAATAATTAAAATAAAATAAAGATAAATCTATTTTGAGTATGAGGGTCACTTTTGAGGGGTAAACTAGATGATTGGAATTGGAAAAGCTGGGCCTATTGTGAGGGTTTTATTTTTTCATAATTTTAAAATTAATACTTTTGAAGTCATTCAAGAAATTAGATGAAAAATTACCTTTCCCCCTCTAATCTCCGACATTATTGAGGCTAATATTTGAAAAAAAAAAAAAATACGGAAAATAGTTCTTTCCTATAAACTACATCAAAACCTTCATAGGAAGTCTATATATAGTGTTAAAGTAACATTTTACAAAAACGAGATTCGTTTGGAACTCTTTGCACGCGAGTCCGACTCGTACTTGGCCAGTTTTTTTTAGTGATAATCATTGTTCTCACATGGCGACTTTACCTACAAATATCTAGGCAACGTGACACTTTAGGGCACCATGTTTTAACATTTTTGTTTGTTTAAGTGTCCTCTACCCATACATATACATTTATGTTTCATCATGCGCCACGATTTTGAAAATAAATTAAAATGGCGATGAGGGGCTGTGCCAGCTCCCAAAGATAAATGTTCGAACCCCTTTATGTTTATTTATTTACGATTAGTTAAACGATTCCGGGATTATACTTTAGTAAAATATTCTAAGAAGCCGTCATAGGTAATATATTAGGTAAAAAATAAGTTTAGATTAATATGCATCCGATTTTCCGATCTGTAGTCATAATTTAGCAGACTGATTTACCCACAAGAAGCAAGCGATGTAAATTCGACCCCGGGTTGTACAAACTGCGTTACGATTTGTGTTTTCAGTATTTTGGACTTTTATTTTTTTTTAAGGTTGGGAAATCATCAAATGACTTCTTCCGCTCTGGGTGGAGCGGAAGGGCGTGTCAGACTCTTACTGACTAAAACCCATCCGTGTTCCTTCTTAAGCCCTTTGCGTTCCAGGGCCGCGGTGACTCTTTCGAACAAATTGGCAGGCTCTGGCCCTAGCGGGCCCCGTCTTCTCTGCTGACATCTCCTTGAGGCGCGCGTGAAACACAACGCGCCATCGACCCGGGCCTGGTGGTGATCGGACAGCGAGCCACCCAACGCTCGCCGTCCGCAGGCCCGCGCCTATGGAGGCCGGGGATCGCCCTGCGACTCCCGACGCCCGGGGCGTCTTCTCCTGTAGCGACGGTTGGGGCGAAGGCCTTGCCTTTCCCTCGCGCGGCCCGCCTCCTAGTGTTTTGGACTTACATTCCGAATTTTGGAATAGAGCCCGTCAAAAGGCAACTCGCTCGCCCAAAGCACATGGAACTGAATTCCGTAGTTGGAAAAACTTTAACGTTATTGCAATTGAGAATATACGTAACTGTAGGTCACTTTACACACGTACCCTCAGGATAAAAATTTTCTTTTGAATGTTTGTTTTGCCTGGTCAGCAACTGGATATTGCTTTTTTCACATTTCAACACCAGGACATTTCACCCGCATGCATATTTGTAAGGCTAGAGTCTCACCGCCGACGATCAGCGATAAGCGAGTGAAGCTAGGAACTAAATACGAGTTGGCGAGCAGCGACAAGCATGTGTGTAGTTCCGATAGTTTAGTAGCTCGGCTATAAAAGCGAGTGCTCTTGTGCATCATCTGACTAGCCTTTTCCCAATTATATTGGGGTTGGCTTCCAATTAAACCGGATTCAGCTGAATACTAGTATTTTACGTGGAGCGGCTGCCTACCAGACCTCCACAACCCATTAACTGGGTAACACGGTACTCCTTGGTAAGACTGATGTCAGATTTTCTGGCTTCTGACTATCCGTAACGACTGCCAAATATCTACAAATAGCAGCCGGGACCAACGGCTTAACATGCTTTCCGAGGCACGGAAGAGTCTCGATATATTAAGATGGTCACCCATCCACAGATCAACCTCGACAAGCGTTGCTTAACCTTGAAGACCGACCCGTGCGGCTGTTATTATATAGCCACGAGCTTCTTGTTAGCCAGTGCTCTTGTGCAACGGGCGATAATCGCACCACTTGCTCCGGCCACACTATAGGTAGAAATTACCGCGATTAGTCTCTCGGCGTGAGTTCTGTGTTCTGCTGACCGACAAGCGAGCATCACTGAGCCAGTATCATTGAGCGAGTATTATCTTTGATAGCGCTTGTCGCTGCGACTAACTAGTAGTAAGAGAGTTCTCGCCGGTCAGTGTGAACAGCCAGTTATTGACTATAAATGTATGTGTCTCTGACTCACACGGGATCTATATATTTTGTCCGTTTTCTCAGCAAGAAAATAGTGGATAGCTAATCGCTTCTCGTCGGCGATGAGACAAGTACCTAAGCTTTGATGAAGTTGATGATAACAAGTTCAAAAGAAAATTGAGTATTCATTTATTGAAGCGTGATTAAAAATACGCGCGGGAAATAAATCACTTTGACACTTATACCCACTGCAGTTTAATTACCTGTCCATATGGTATGCTCTGTTTTCCTTACTTTGCCCTTATAAATTGTCCATAATTGAATGTCGCTCTGCGAGCACAAACTGCAGGGCTAACTTGTTCGGTTGAAGAGTTTTAATGTTGACCTACTAACGCCATTATTAGACGGCGCGCACCACCGAGTGTTATGTCTCTTGTAAAAACATATCCATGGAGTACAAACAGGATGAAGCTATCTTGTTTAGTTGAGGAGATCCTATGGCCTCTTTCCGGTTTCTGAGCACCACAAGTGCAGTATCACTTATCGATACCTACATATTAAATGACTCGAAATGTCGAAATATGATGATGCTGTGTTATCTTGTTTGTTTAAAGAGTTCGTTAGGCTGGTGACCCAACTCCAGCACTACGCTTTGGGCTACAGATTATGGCAATACAAAACGCGGCCACATACAACCGTGCTGTTTATTCTTGTTGAGGAGTTTCCATGGTGACTTTTTGGCTCCATCATCAGTCGTCTCTAGACGATACCTGGAACTTATACTTTTGTCAAGACAAAACCGAAGAGCCCAAACACAATGAGGCTACCCTGTCTAGTTGAAAAGTTTCAATAAGGACCCTTGGGTACTCTAAGAAGTGACCAATTGGTAATTCAAATCAGGGGAAACTATTACGTACCGAGACTCCTCCGTGCTTCAGAAAGCATGTTAAGTCGTTGGTTCCGGTTTTAATTTGTACAGTACTTTGTCAGTCGTTTTGGGTAGCCACAAAAACTGACACTAGTCTTGGCAAAAGGTTTGGAGTTTCCCCAGTTACTGGCTTGTGGAGGTCAGGAAAGCAGTCGCTTTATGTAATGTACTGGGAATACGACTCAGTTGTAAGTTAAGTTGGCTAAGAAAATTGATTGGTGTAACTTGTTTCGATTACGTCTCTCAAAGCTCTACAATATCAGAAAATGACTAAGATTAAAGGATAATCAAATTACTGCAAAAAATTGTATGCACGAGACGTTATTTTAAACCTAACTGCCCTGTTCATCTAGAAGACGTGGGCAACTACTAAGTATGGGTTCTCAGGTTGAACAAGATGGTAATGGTTGCGCTCGATTTTCCTCGCTTTTTAGGGAAATTCTTATCTATATCATATTCAGATATGCCCTTTTCTTGGGCGTGCTTCAGCTTGCTAAAAATCCACACTGTTTTGTTTTCAGGAAAACCTATTAAAAATGCATCGTTACGATTTTTATGTGCATAAAATAAAATAATAGAACGGCTATTCATGTTTACTGACTGCAGTTAAAAGCCGCTGAAATCGCTAATCGGCTTATTGCCAATATTGTGATTATGTGAATATGAAATAAACTCAAACCGAATTTATTTGGCTTGACTCGAAAGGGCAGCAAGGTCAATCGCGAAACTGATCTAACATGAACTCTGACCGATTGTGCACTACCCATCTGTCAGGTTTCGGAGAAACTTACTTCGCGTTGTATCAGTTTTTCAACCTTGAAACACTCCAGCTGCGCGAACAAAGTACAATTATAATTCTCTCTCTTCAACCCTTGCTGAACCGGTGAAATATACAAAATATTATTCAAAATCCTGCACTGCAATGGTATCCTTTGTCATTGCTAATTTAGCGTGAATTGATAGTTTAACCACTATCATTGTCTTTGTCAATTTTGTCAATAATATTAAACGCTTGCTCTGTTTGTTTCAAACTGGACCTATTTTGTAGGAACATTTAATAAGTGTTCGTTGAACTATCAACATAGGTATGCAGATGAGAACGTTTGATGTCAGCATTGTCCAAACCTGCGGCGGCAAATCTGTTTTGAGGACTTCGCAGAAATTTTCGTATTAACTATTTAATTATATCTTATATAACTATGTACCTACACGATATTGTTTGAGAGAAATTTTAGAAAAAACATGAAAATGAAAACGCTTTTTTCCGGAAAAAGTGTGTTAGTGAATTAACTGCTCCTAATATAACAAACGACCACTAAAGCGGACCGGCAGAATTCATAACTTGATTTGAATAATTAAATAACAACAACATAATCACCACACTAGGCAAAGAGATCGGTAGATTGTTATTATTATTGAGTCATCTCGATGTAAATTTATATACTTAACTATTTATATCTACTAATATTAACTACATGTATGTAGTTACTATTAGTAGATAACAAATAGTGCACAAAACAAAATACACTTAGGCGTCGAAATATTCCTCCACAAAACTGTCATCCCGAAACGTGCCCAGAAGTCTGGCACCATTGCCATGTTGAATGGCAGAGCGTTCATACATCAATCAATCTGCCTAGCCTTTTTAGGGTTCCGTAGTCAACAAGGAACCCTTATGGTTTCCCCATATCCGTTTGTCCGTCTTTCTGCCGCACGTTAGCTCAGAGACGCTGAACACTAGAAAGTTGGAATTTGATATGGGTACCTACATATTAATCACGCCGAAAAAGTTGTAAAATTAAATGCTGAAAAAAAACTTTTCCCCCTACGCGTACAGATATAAAGTGACGATGTTTTTTTTTATTTTCTAGGGTAGGGTGTCGTTGGATAGGTTGTTTAAAAATATTGAAGGTGTGCTTAAAACATTTTTCCATCCATGGATCCGTTTTCGAAATATTAAGTTTCAAAGTGTGTGTGTCCCTTCTGCCAGCTAAACGGTGATTTTGGAGACGTGAAAAATTTCATGGTGGTTTCATTTAAACGGAAAACTATCACAACTAAGTAGGCTTACAAGTTAACGAGTAAGAGTCGACCAACCTATAAAATGTACTTGGCAAGTGTGACGTGCAATTACGGAACCTCACTGCGCGTGGCCCGACACGCACTTGGCCGGTTTTAACTAACTTGGGGTCCAGTGTAACCGGTAATTCACATGGAGCGACTGCGCATGGAGCGTCTCATCTCCGCAACCCAGGAACTCGGAAGCATGATACACTTTGGCAAGACTGGTGGCAGATTTTATGGCGTCTGGCTAAACAGTACGGTGGTAAAAAAATCTACAAATGACATCTGGGATCAACGGCTTAACGTGCTTCCCGATGGTTGAAGAAGTCTTGGTATGTCGTCACATCATTCTCAAGAGAGTTTTACATCGCTGAAAGATAAAAAGGAAACTATATTTTACCATCCTCATAAAGAAAATGGAAAACGTAACGAGTTACTTATTCAATTTGAACGTTTATTTTTCTCATCTTCGTACTACTCGTGGTAATTGGAACCGACAACCTGATCCGATTAAATAAAAAGAAACCCTAACTAGATGTCATAAAGTCGAATACAAGAACTTCACATTGCATATTTTTTTCCATCTAGCTTGTAAAATAATGTACTCATATATGAGTCGGTTAATACCAGCACAACAATGATTGCTAATAAGTCTTATTAATATGCTTATCTTATCATTATGTAAGGAACAGACCACCCTCCGTGTGTGTAAGAACTAAGAGTAAATGGCGTCTTCTAGAATAATTACATAGGCGCAGGTAGTGCAGTGCCCACCACAGTTGAGTGAGTTATTGGCCACACTCTCTCCGAGTACCTATGGCAATAATAGCAATGTGGGATGTCGGTTGTCGCGTTAATTGTGTGGCGCGGCGTGCCGTACGTTGGAGGCCAACGTTCAGCTGTAAACGTTCACAGGCTGATATCAGCTCTACATACCTATCTAATACTTCGCGACAGCAGATTTATGAGTAAACAAGGCGTGTTTTTGCTTCGCAACTTTGTTATAGTCTCAGACATGTCTTACTTTACCTTAAATCAATTAAAGGTAAGAGTGTCTGTATGTGAGTCTGTACTCTTTTAGTGACGCGCACGCTCGAGGTCACCATGCCTCCTAACTTGTGCGCACGATTCAGCCAATGATAATCCCGTTCCGTCGTTGCATTTATTACAAGGAACCTTACCTAGCTCAGTTTATACGACAAAATGTGGGCTGTGTACCAATATACATACCCAAACCATGCTTAACATGATTACTACAATAACCGTAAAAGTGTGACTAAAACTGTTATCATACTCGCGAAAACTGCGTAATTATGTAAACAAAACCTAACAAAAACTGAACTTTAAAGCCTTTCAAATTAGTCGTTGACTTTGTAATCGAATTGCTTGGACGGTGGATGTGCATAGTGATTAATTAGTTTAGTGTGCACGCTGCTCAAGACCGCCCTTTATCAGTAGTCGGCTAACGACGAACATCGCCGAGTGCCGTGAAGCGGCCAGATAAAGGATTTGCAGTTTGTTTATGCGTTGCATCGGCGGCGGGAGACGCGAGGCGGGGCGTCAGTGTGCGCGCGATACCTCGCCGATGCACGCGTGTGTGTCCGCCCGGCGCAGTCCTCGCTCGTCCCCGCTGATGAGTAGACCATGGCTGAATGGTCCCGACCCGACCTGGACTTCCCGATGAACCAGTTCGATTCGTTCCATTACGCGAGCTACCCCTCGTGCCAAGCACACGAGCCCGCGCGAGTGCCGCGAGTGCTTCCCTGCCCGCCGCCGCAAGCGCAGCCCTACTTGCCTGCCTGCCTGCCTGCCCCAGCAGCGAATATGGCGCTACACTTCGAGCCCCAGCTGCACTATGGCAGCTCAGCACCTCCCCCGGCCAAGGGGTAAGCGAGTGTGAATGGAGTTTTTTTCCTTGGGCTTGGTGAAAAGTTTAAACCAGTTTTCAACATTTTTCGCGACTCGGTAGTGATTCTTGTGCGGTACTTAATTAAATTAATTATCAGAAATGATTAGGCTATTTATAGTTAGTTGAATAATCGTCATCATTGTTTATTTATCTCTACATATAACGTGATGGAGTAATAAAGATATTATGGCAGCGGTTTTAAAACTTGAGTTCGGAAACAGTGTTTTTGATAGTCATTACGGAGTTTTGCCAAGTTTCGTGAAAAGTTTGCGAGCATCCCGCTAGAGACTGCAGGATGTTAGAAATGTTTGTTCAGAACATGTTTGTATCGTGGCGTGAAATCAAATTGTATTATAATACTGTTGTTTCGTATGAAATGATTGTGACTTATATAATTAGCCACTGCCTACAATGTAAAGAAGATCAGTTAATTCTGCCAAAACTTTATTGATGTTGTTCTAATTTGCAACATCTACTTGATGATACGTTCTTGACCTAATGTAATGAAAACACACTGCTAATTACCATACAATTATAATTGATTCTTCACCGTTGAGCGCTTCAGTAGCGATTGTATTGGAAATAATATAAGCTGGAAAATTATACTTATGTGATTAATGTAGAAATATATATATATATTTCGTCTACGTCATAATATGCCCGAGGGAAAGAATTTCTTTTATGCTAAATACTAGTTATTAACTGATTTATTATATTACTTTAAGTTATCGCTGCCGTTCGGTCATTTACTACTTTTACATTGTTACGCAAAACTAATTTACATGATAGGATTGCGTAGATTCAGGAAATACCATATTTTATCCGATTTCTGTTAATTTTATTGCCTACTCTGCCTACTTAACTATTTCTCCATAGTCTCTGGAACCTTTTTCCAGACGATAACGTCACTTCAAATATGAAAACGTCTTCTCCAATAAGTCCAAAAATAAAATAAATAAGTGGTAAAAACACGTTTCTGCAAATCCGCCCACATAAAACTAACCATGGGGAATAAAGTCATTGATTTTTCTATACTTTGTTACTAACAACATTGTAAGCTCTCATTATACGAGTAGGTGCGCATTAAACAGATATTTTAACAAATTAGCAGTAACGAAGAATTTCTAAAGCAACGTAATCCGATCTGAACAATAACAATGCGATTGTACCTAGTGTTGATGCATTGCGACCGGCGCACTGACCTGGGGCCTTCACTTGTATGAGACCAGTACCTATGATCTTATTGATATAACTAGCTTTTCCCGAAGCTTCGCTCGCGTTAAATTTATTTTTGCAAAAAAAATATCCGATAACCGTCTCGGAGTCCCATCTATCGCTGAGCTAAGTTCATCCAAATTGGTTCAGCTATTTAATTATTTTATTATACCTACTGTTTAGTTATTTATTTTATTTTATTGGTTTATTTGTCTTGTGCGAGTCCCAAATAAACATTTTTCTTTCTTTCTTTCTATTTAGGCAACAAAGCGTTAAAACAAACTTTCTTTCACATTTATAATATTAGTTTGAAGTTAAGAGTGTACCTAATTTTACGCAGGGGGAATTCCTATATTGTGTGTACCTACCCCTGTGTCACTTTAGATTTCTTACTATAAAGTCACAGTGGTGATAAGTTCATACCTTTTTTTTTTTTAAGTATGGGAAATCATCAAATGACTTCTTCCACTCTGGGTGGAGCGGAAGGGCGTGTCAGACTTTTACTGACTAAAACCCATCCGTGTTCCTTCTAAAGCCCTTTGCGTTCCAGGGCCGCGGTGACTCTTTCGAACAAATTCCGCAACAAGTTCATACCTACGTCTTATATTTTTGATTCGACATCAACCTATTATTACAAGTCTGACGGATTTAAAATATATTATTTATTTTCCAATTCAAAAACTTTTCTATATTTGCATTGACCCTGTAAACACCATCAAACTATTTTATGCCAGCAAGGACGAAGGTTGCATGGTACGTTGGAACCTACCTTCAGGGCGGCTAATCTCTAAGCCCGAAGTCCGTAGTTTCGAGCTTAGATGCGGGCGTATTCTAGTCCGTACACGCCCGCCGTATACGCCCGCAACTAAGCCCGAAACTACGGACTTCGGGTTTAGAGAGTAGCCCCCCCTGTAACGGAACAGGTACGAAAGGGGTTCAAACATTTTAGTTTGGGACTTAGCATTGCCCCCAGCCGCCATTTTTTATATCAAAATCGCGGCACCCCTTGCGACAAAGGTTCTAATGTCCTGTCTCCTCACAAGTACTGTACCTATAGGCATTGTTACCAGGATCTCTTCAGACGTTTAGAAACTGAATGGCACATCAATATCCGGGTCTGGCTGTTTGTGAGTTTCTATGTATTGTAAACGCACCCACGATACAGGAGAAATTCCTAGTGTGGGGCAAAGTTTCTTTAAAAAGAAAACCTGTAATATAAAATTCTTCCGTAACTGATTAACTGAGAGAGTGACTGAATGACTGACCCACAACGCACAGCCGAAACTTCTGGTCATATAAATCTGAAATTTGCAATGTAGCTTCCTTGGAAAATGTAGGGGAGCACGAAGAAGAAAATTTCCCGAAATTCCTACGGGAACGGTAAAAAACAGGATTCGCGCGTACGAAGTCGTGGGCAAAACTAGTTATAAATAAAAAGACATGGACACTAATTGGAATTTTATGGCAGACAGAAGTAGAATCAAATAGAATATTCTTAATAAACTAGATTTTATAAGTAACGTGAAAACATAGATGAAGAAAACAAAACATAGGGTGGCACAATGGGCTTTATCGCTAAAAGTGATCTTTCAAGACAATCGTACAACAGAAATAGCACGTCTATCAAGCCATGGGCGGCTTCAATATTTATATAAAGGAATACCTTTACATAAATATTAAAGCCGCCCATGGCTATTCGCCATGTCATGGGAGATACGGCTATTAATTAAAATATCAATTAATAGCCGTATCTCCCATGTAATCGTGAATAAGCCTTTTAGTAATTCAGGTTTTTTGGCTTTTCAGCTGGGTTTGCCCCAGTTGTTGAATATAGTCAAATAGCGCAAGCTAGCCCCATGTTATATGGCCCGAGGCTGTTGGCCCGCCGGTATGGTTGAGTTACTGCTGGATACCTCTGCCTAACTCTTCGGATACCTCTACACTGGCGTGACGATATGTGCTAAAAGCTACATTGTATTATGTAGCTATTCTAGTTGAACATTTTTCAGTATATCTGGGGGCTTCTCGTCTTGCAAGGTTTTGGCTGGCATAGCTCGGGTATTCAAAATAATTCGGTAATGTTTGCGCGTACGCCAATTTCAGCTGTAGTGTTACAAATAGCTGGTTATTTGTTATCAAAACTCGTTAAAATTTAATAGACTCTTATGTTGTAAATAAATCTCTTAATTACCTACGTCGCATTACTGGGTAACAACAAACAGGATAGAATAGACTTAGTTGAAAACGGAACCATTCGAGAAAATTTCGTCGTTATACGGTCTTAAAATGGCTTAACACTATTCCAAGATATTTCTAGATATTAAATAGCACTTGCACGTGGATATTCTTGTGAAAACAGATTAATGCGAAAGCGGGATATATTTTAAAGCTTACTCTTTAAAAGTGAGAAAAATCAACTCTACTCTTTTGTTTTATCCTCAACAACCCCGTACCTGCCTTCTTCTCTTCCAAACTCTTTGCTCGACCTATTTGAAAGTAGTTTCAACAAGGAATAGTAAAGACTAAGCTAAGTTCTATAATTGCTGCGTGAAAACTTATTGCAGTTTTTAATAAGAGGAAGCGTTTGACTTGAATCAATCAATGTCAATATATTTGTCACCGGAAAATTGCAGACTTCGTAAGATTGAATTACATCTTTATAAGATTATAATTTGTCGATATTATGAAAAAATCGTTTTGGATACCAATAATCCCATCCAAACTCAATAGTTTCCAATATATATGTGTCTTATTAAGAAAAAGTACTTTACAATTTCACGCAATATTTTACAATCTAATGGCGTTTGCAATTTTCCGGTGACATAATTATATATAATTCTTGCGTTACTGAGTGATTAGTGACTATCAAATCAAAGTGATGTGTAAAAACATGATTCGATTCAATTTCCTACTTGCTGATGGGATTGACGATATTATATTTTAGATACTAAGTAGTCCTAAATGACCTGATGACCCAACTGCTGAGCTGAGCACTGCTGAACCAAGGGCTAGTGACTAGGCTAGCCGCTGTCAGTCTTAAGCCTCCCCTGGGCTGGCTAAATGCAATGCAATAAGCCCGGCTAAATGAAATAAGCCAGCGAACATAGCATTCTACTGAATCATTATTTAATGAAATTCAATATTCGTTAGCGTCTGAGTCAAACTTCGGATTAAACTTAAGTTCGGAATAAACTTTTCTCTTAGGCTCCATTTTCGCTTAAGCTTTTTAGGCTTTATTTTAATTAGTTATTCATCCTGAGACTTAACTTCACTTGGCATCACTGCCGGCTACTGTCTGATAGTTATCATCTGCCTTTTAGAAATTGGACTTTGAAACGTTAAAGGGACTTCTTGTAATTATTTGTAAAATTGAACAAGTAGCTTCCAATTATCATCATCATTCTCTTACCCTTAGGACCGTGACTAAATGCAAACAGACCGCACGGTTCGATATTTAAGATAAAGCAACGCTTATCGAGGTTGGTCTGTAGATGGGTGACCATCTTAACATACCGAGATTTCTCCGTGCCTCGGAAAGCTGTAATTTGTAAATCATTGGCTGTCGTACCAGTTTTGCCAAGGGGTATTCGTATTTATTCGGAGTATTCCCGTTAAGAGCACAAATTTTTCGAGCACCAATGCTTGTCCCAATAGAGCACCAATAATATTTTTGATTGGTGCTCCATCGGGGATACAATAAAAATGAAATGTTATTCCCTTTAGAGCACCAGCGGTGCGTTGGGTTCTAGTGGTGTGGTATATTTAATTTAATGTACGACAAAAATATAAGTCAAAACTAAAATATATCTCAACTAGACCAATGGTACTTTTTAAAGTCTGAAGATTACTCAGTTACTGGGCTGAGGAGGTCGGATAGGCAGTCACTCATTGTAAAATACTGGCACACGGCTGGGTCCAGAACACTGAAAGCCGACCCCAATATAGTTGGGACAGCCTGGACAAATTTATTCTTTTACCCTTATATCAATTGATTCAGGATCCGCGCAACATGTCTTCTTAACTTTCAATAAGTACTAAATCCTATAACTTTCTCAGGCAGGAATCCATTAAACTGCTTTAAATAGCTTCTGTTGTGTCTCGATACTCGACGCTTGGAATGAAACTGGCCAAGTGCGGTTCAGCCGTAGCTTGTGTTACGAGCTTCAAGAATGTACCGGTAATATTATTGCACTTGGCTGGAGCGATGTCTAGTGTTTCCGTGTATGGCTCGTGTTTGAGAACCCTTCAATAGTAGGTGTTGGTTTTACAAGTTATGTCATTAACTTATTATCTTTTAGTTGTTTTTTTAGAGTTTTCTATCAGAGCGTATTATATTTGATGATAGGTAGTAGAGATAATGTATTTTCTATGTGGTTACATCTTTATGTTAATTATGTTCAGTAGCTCGTAGGTGGACAATGCTTTGAGTTTTTCGAATTGGTACTGGGTGACTTTTGACTAGTTTAAATTACTTTGTGAAAATACACGTCATCATCTGCCTAGCCTTTTCCGAATTATATTGTGGTTGGTTTCTAGTCAAACGGGATTCAGCTGAATACCAGTATTTTACGAGGAGCGGATGCCTACCAGACCTCCACAACCCATAAACTGGGTAACACGGTACTTCTTGGCACGACTGGAGTTAGATTTACTGGTTTCTGACAATCCGTAACGACTGCCAAAGATCTACAAATGACAGCCGGGACCAACGGCTTAGCGTGTTTTCCGAGGCACGGAGGAAACTCGGTATGTTAAGATGGTCACCCATCCACAGACCAACCTTGGCAAGCGTTGCTTAACCTTGATCGACTCGTGTGGCTGATATTCTTTAGCCACGAGCATAAGTACTATGTACGGTGTACTTTATGTAGTCAATCGAACATTTTATTTGTGCAACAGAAACTGTTCTTCTTTGTTTGTTATTATGCAACCATTTTTAGTTTATATGTTCTTTGAAAGTCGAGTCAATTCAGTGCGATCTTAATTGGTTCCTCCAGTTCTGTAGCGATCAGATACTCCGGTGAGCTTAAGTGTCAAACTTTTTTAGGTATAACTGGTTGATTCGTATTGAACTATCCTAGGCGTGGCTTATTTTTGCCTAGATAAGTTTTTTTAATTGCTAGTAGTCGCACTGGGGCCAAAGTCAAACCATGATTTGTTTAAAAATATGATTAAAAATATGTTTGTCCGCTTCGTTTTCTTTTAATTTTTAACAAAAGTAGCCCTCAATGTCCCCGAGGGCAATACGTAGTATTTTTCAAATATAAATAATTATGTAGATGTTCTTCCTTGGATTTCAAAACAGTGTTTTTTGAAAGCGCACTTTCATTACACATCGCAAATTTAAAATGTTGCGTGCACGCAACAGAGCAGATGTTCGAAACCAATTTGACTGTCAAACCAACAAGTTTGCTCGATTGTGGTTAAGCCTTTCTGCAGCATGGTACACATATGGTGTAAAATTATTAGGTGCACGTTATAACGTACGTACTTAATAACTTTACACCATATGTGTTTTTACCGATTTGTATTTTACTTGGGTATTATTATACCGCAGCACAGTAAAATATAATTCGTAACATGCTGTAAAATGACAATATTAGCACGAAACATGGAAGACTTATTATTAAAAGCTTTTCGCTATTTTATGAATGAATGTATATGTGTGACGAAACAACATAAAAAGCTAACCAAATGAAGAAATATTAATATCCATATTATAATAATTCAGGTTATTGTATTGAGAACAATTGAAATTCAACTTCAGGAGCAGTAAAGTTTGACAAGTTAAGCTCTTCAAATTTTGAAGTCAAACAATAAACTAACCGATGCATGGGCAGGGGGTGGGAGGAGGTGCAAGAGAGTGCACTTGCACCTCCTTTCAATAACATACGAAGACATAAGAAATATATACCATCGCAACAATTTAAGTAGCTTGGCAATGATGACGGGTAAAATTTAAATTGCTCACCTGAAAAAACTACTTTCTTGTGGTAATACCATATTCAACAAGGTAAGCGATATGCAAATAATCTTGCCTTTTTTGTAAGCATTATTCTTCAGTTAAAAGTAATCTAACTTTTGAAAAATCAGCCTTTAGTTTAACAAGATACTTCACGCCAATGTTTCGCTGATGGTGGCGCGTGTATCGGATCATTCAGTTCCCTTCAAAATGGTTGAGCTGAATGGTGCTGATGCACGCGTCATGTTCGTGAACGGGCGCCGTCAGTGGAGACTGGTCATCCATTAGTTGCTAATGGCTCATTTTAATATTTGATACTATTTTTTCATTCTTTACCAATGTAAAGAATGAAAAAATAGTATCAAATATCCAAAAATCCTGGTTACGATAACCTTGTTAGAATAGAAGCAACAAGGTTATCGTAACCAAGATTTTTGTAAACATAAAATGATTCAAAAGAGTGTCCGTGGAGTTTCTTGCACGCTCTTCTCCATAGAGATCTACGCTTTCGAACGTGCAAATAGCTTCATGTTCTTGACGGACTGTCTTTGACGATTCAAAAGTATCTGATAATGGTTTATTTGAAATAAATGCTTTGACTTTGACACGTTCCCAAATTCATAAATGCATGCCGTTTAGGTAAAAGTTATAACTTTAACTGAACTTGACAGTAAGCGTTAGTCCGCGAACAACTTTCACTTATCAGAAATTTCCTCGCGAGTAGTGCACTCACTTGAATCTTAACAGGAACGTCTTGGTAATTAATTAATATCCTGTTATTATTTACACTTGAGGAGCAAAAAAGCAATTTTTAAAAGTAAGATAAGTAAGTAGAGTAATTAATAGTTAACGGCTACAATTTAAATGCGTACCAAGTAAAATATGTTATCTTCAAATAAAATAAACCCACTCTATACCGAGGTGCCTAAGGAACAACGTTTTAAGTTCCAACATAATTATACACTCATCAAAATAATTGTATGTGTTATATTTAAATTTTTTTTGCCTACCAAAATGGATAAATGGTTACCAAATCTTGTTTCCCTGAAATACAATGTTACTTCTGTTACTAGGAGAACTTGGATGCAAGAGCGAGCTAAGCGAGCTCGGGACTTAGGACACCCCGACTCGGACAGGTTAGGTTAGAAGGGGATGGCGGGGTCTAGTGAGCGAGCGAAGCGAGCGAGTCAGACCCCGCTATCCCCTTCGTGGTTGTTTTTTTTTAACCACAACAACCGAATTTGATTTTGGTGAGCATTTATCCATTCTGGCAACTATTTCGATTTTTTTTTTGTAGTAAATAGGTACTTAAACGTTTAAACACAAGCCATAGTTAACCACCTTTGACAAAAAATTCTAGCAAATTCTCTACTACTTTTTAATCGACATCTAAAAAGAAGGAGGTTCTCAATTTCATTATTCTAAATCATATTCAAGTTGTGTATGTTTTATTGATTCGTTGTGGGACATTTGCCCTGCCTTCGCAGTCCAAGTTCAGTCCAGCTCAAAGTTAAATACATACTTTGCTTTGGAATTGACATACACCTAACCATATCTCAACCAGTTCACATTTTTTATTAACAAATCATTGATTTGGATTAGAAAAGTTCACTGGGATGAGTTAATAATCAACTTCCAAATAGGAGGAGGTTCTCAATTAGGTTGGTTATTTTTTATGTATGTACGTACACCAATTCTACGAGGTTTCTGATCCGATTTCTGTAATTAAGTTTTTGGTCTCGTAAAAATTAATTCAGTTTGGCTCAATCAATAGTTTTGATTAAATTAACATTTTTGCTTACTTGAATGACGACGGGAAAAAGCGCAACCACTCATCATGGGAATAACGTCAATTTTGTTGTGGGGGGTATCACCACATAAAAGAGAAAAATGCTAAAAAGTATAAAATAACTTTAATTTCGGATGTCGGTGTCAAAAACCGAAGAAACAACCAAAACACCGGCTTCCGAAATTAAAGTTATTTTAGACTAGTGCTTTTTATCTAGAAATGGGTTGTATTTTTTTTCATGTTTATTTCATGTTTAAGTAGTTCAATTTAGGTTTCATAAGAAATTCCCTACATCAAGTTCTTTTTTGAGTAAAAATGTGAGTCATTTAGCCTACAATTATAATTGCGGCATGCTGACGCGTAAAGTATTGAGAATAACTTATTATAGGTAATAACCATGTAATAACGATCGAGGTACATGCAAGAATTACAACACTAGAACAGCAAGAATGACGAATCCGTTATAAAATAAGCGCTAACTAAAGGCTCCCGCAGACGGATGCTATGCGACATTTATACTGTTCCTCGGATATTTTTGATTAATATATATTCAAAATAGACGAAGCAAACCGTTATCTCATTTGTCACATCTCTCCTGTACGAATACACATATTATACGATACGCACATTTTGGATACAGATATCAATGATTATATAAATTGGTACCTTTATCCAAAATGTTCAATGATATCATAACATTGTCTATAAATAAGGGATGACTCTTATCGTAATATTGTTATATCAACACGAATCCAGAACATGTGGGTGTGGAATATTGCTCCAACAGTGTGCTCAACCACGTCCTATACTGCAATTATTAGAATGTGTGTATTCTAAAACATCGTTACCACAGTTACGAATTTATCTGCGTCGTGTCTATCGTTCATATTGTAGCAGTTCGTATGGAGATTTGGCTATAATGCATGTAATACGATATATCAACATACCTACATAGATATGCAACTGATGTTTCGCCTGAATCATTATCAAATTCATAGTAACAGTTCTTACATACCTTCATCATCCCACCTCTTGTCCATAAGGTTTGGCACAATCTACAGAACAGCACCTGTAACGATCCTTAGGTACAGTCAACAAAGCCATATGGTATGCAGGCAGCTAATTGAGTGTGCTGAATAGAGAATTATTGTACACCACACTCGTTAGTATGGCATAAGCTTAAAAAGTTATAATGCACACATTAGAAATAAACATTGGCAGTGCAGTGGAAAACATAATATTTTTGCCTGTGTACCAAATAGCTTTGTTGACTGTACGTAGTCCTTTTACCTCGTTTATAACTAAATAGTAGATCATAATTATATCCGTCCCATACCATTACGTGCCATCATGATACCGTTGTGAAAAAAAGAGAAATGGCTTTTCATCTTGTACAGCTCTCCCTTCCCATACCAATATGCTGGTATTCATAGCAGAGCCCGGTCGTTTACGCACGCTGCTTGAGAGTACCACGCGTTCAGTAGACGCTTACTGGTGATATTCTTCAGGTCAGATGCGTTGCGTTGTAATTTGTTTTATTAGAAGTACGTAGAAGTACAAGTACTTCTAGGGACTTTAAAAAAAAACAAATAATCAATTTCTGTTCTTATATTCCTTCTTATGCTTCCTCCAACAGTTATTCGTTGTAAGTATTTGTGGTTTTCCAATGCTCAATTCATTTAAGTCCTCACAAGTCAACTCTTTCAGTGGAATTTTCAATAGAAAACCTTAATTAGCTACTATTGACTGCCTGAATACCTGTAAGTTATCAAACCAATTGCAATTTCTTCTATTTGTATTTTATTTTTAACGCGTGTGTGGGCAGGGTTTGCACAAGAAGGAAAATAATTTTTCCACTTAATTTTTGTAGTAAACATCCGCTAATAAGGTTGTCCAGTTTCTGTTGTATTTTTGCAACGTTGAATACTTTTATCAAGAGTCTTCTGAGTTCTGAATCGTGTTCAAGTTCTTCTTGGATTACTTTCATAAGTACTTACGTAAATGTACATGTATATCTACACATGTACATGCTTATTTTAATATCATTCGGTGATTTTTATAAGGCTATCGCTGAAATAAGTTTGGGTCAATTCCAGAATTAAGGAACTTCGAACCTAACCTGTCTGTGTCGCGGTGCCCTAACTTATCGTATCACATTATCCCTAATAATAATTTTGTATTCCGACCATTCATTTTGCAATCACATACTCAAGCTGAGCTGGCTATGTTAAGCTGACCAAATTTCTACTTATTTTCTAATAATCTTTGATTTTGTTGCTGACCAGATATTGCTGGAGGTATTTTTTGCGGCCGTCAAAGTTTTTAGCTGTTTTTTTTAAAGTCAATATTTAAAAAAACAAAAACATTAAATTACCTTCGTATCTTTTATAATTAGTCTTGATTATTGAAAATATCAAAAGCTATTTGTACATTAGTCTCCAGGGTTCACTTGGGTTCGCAGAAGACTTGAAGGATTTGAAAAGAAATGACAAAACAAATATTCTTAGAATTAGTAATATTCTATTTTCGGTGCAGTGACGTCATTCGTCTAGACAGTTGAGAGGCTATACAAGCTTAAGTTTCATCTATTCGTTATATTTATTTTAGATCATGATAATATTCAAACAAATAGTGGGGTGCCTTAGGGCGCTTTCACATTACGACGTTAGCAGCGCGACAGAAGCGCGGTAACATTATAAGAAATTTGAGCTACAGAAATTACTAGAAACTTCAGCCAAGCAACTGTCGCGCGGCTAAAGTCGCCTAAATGAGAAAGTCGGTCTTAAGCGCCTGAAGTGTAAAACCTCGGAATCTATTTACTTTGAACGAATTCTTATGAAACCTGTTGCGCTCCTTGGATCTCCTGCATTCCACGATTTTGTTTCTGGCAAAACACATTTATGGTGCTTAACTTTTTCTCCCTAAGCCAATTTTATTCGTGTTCATATTGAAAAATAACACTTACGTGTGTTATTTTCATTATGAACACAAAAAAATTGGCTTTAAAACGAGATCAGTTTTATGACCTATCACGCTTTCTATGATTCCAATCATTATTTGTATTTTTATTCTTAAATGATCGATAATTTTTTTCCAGGGAAGTATTTTATTGGCTCAATAAAAAAAAATGCCGCTCTTTCAATTCAGAAAAATAGGTCTTATTTCCGACGCCACTTAGACCGTTTGCCCCTGAATTCCGAAGGTTTTACATTGATTCATTTAAAGTAGCTGGATTCGAGGTCAAACGCCCTGGGTGCTCCACTGAAACCTAATTGGGTTACTTGTTCGATTGAAATTCTTAGAAAAATAAGTATTACAGAGTCTGTCTTTATTTTGAGTAAAGACGTCGTGATTCTTCTCTTTTCTTGTTGGTTTACGGGTGATATTAAATGATTGTAGATCTACCTTTTCCACCGGCTTTGTTCGTGTGGTATATCTAGCAAAAAACTTTGTATCAGTGAAACGGTTTAGTAATCGCATCATAAGCTGTCATAGGTGAACAAATAGGCAAGCTGGAAGTTGAAAACGTTTTGAGCCAACTCCAAACATATTGGGTTAAAGGGTTAGTGAATTATTATGATTTAAGGTACATAAAAAAAAAACCCTACCCTGAAATTATAAATGTAAAAGTTTTTAGGGAAGGTTGAATGTTTGTTATCCTTCAAACAAAAACTATAGAAATTTGGGCAAACCAAGATCAACACATATATTATAATTTTTATCCTCATCTGAAGTCCACGCAGACAAAATGGCAAGCTTGCATTTTGTATTGTAACATTTCTAAAATGCGACTCATGTAAATTTCCATTGAAAACTACCAAATTAAAAACGATTTCCGTGGAAAGATTTTCTAGTTTTCAAATAAAGCTTTTATAATTTGCGTTTCCATTAAAAATTTAATAAAATATGAAACATATTTTGGGTAGGTACTGTTCACGAATTGGTTTATTTTTTAAACATTCAGTATAAAGTACACAACAAAAACCTGTGCCATATTTCACCTAAAATCCGTTCCGTAGTATTTGTTTGAAAGGTAACAAACATCCATCCAACTAACCTTTCCTAAAAACTTTTAAATTTACAATTTCAGGATAGGATTTTCATAATAATTCATTAACCCTTTATCCCAGTATGTTTGTGGTTGGCTGAAAACGACTTCATCTTCCATTTTGCCTATTTGTTCACCTTCTATCTATTTAATTGATAGACAAGAAAAACAAGCACTATCGTAAACAATGATTTGCTCACACCTTGAACCTACATTCCTAAACACATACAGCCACGTACACGTGTTGAGGCATCCTTTAAGGCGCCCCAGAGCCGTATTCGATTCTTATAAACGCTTACACTTGAAACGGTACGAATGAAAGAAATACCCTACATTCTTAGGTGAATTTTCCACGATTGCACAAGGTATTAACATACAAATGTGGAAATATTTTATAACTCGCTGAATACGCGATTTTAAAGCTATCAAGAGTCGTTCCGATACGCTTGTAAGACTTTCTTTTTCTTTCGATACGGGGTGGTTTCTTTTTCTATGGAAATACTATTGCAGTATTTGGCTTATTAAGATGAAGTATGTTTCCTGAAATGCTCTCTTAGAGCTCTTACACACCACGTTTTTTTCAGGCGCAGTTGACGAGCGATTTCGCTTTCGCACATTGTCGGCTACAAACAGCTAAACTTAACAAAAACAAAAACGTTTATAAACGTTTGCAGCGCGTTAAAGTTGCATGAGACTCGTCTACGGCGGCGCCTGAAAAACACATACTGTGTAAGAGCTCTTAAGGGATTGGAATAGAGCATTATTTTAGTTGATATTATTATTATTATTTATTATATACTTTATTGTACACCTCATAACAAACATAGTAAAAACGTTTAAAAAACAAGTGTACAATGGGCGGTCTTATCGCACAGGGCAATTTCTTATAGACAACCTTTGGATGGATTGAACGAAAGAATTTAGATTAAGGGCGGTCAGTGTACAAACATCATAAATAATATTAAATAGATTTAATAATTTAAAATACACACAATACTCAATTATACTAATAAATATCAAATATATAATTGGGAAAGGAGAAGAAAAATTATAGTGAAAGGTAATGCTATGGTATGCTGATATTGTGGTAGAGATAAAGTTTTAGGTCGTAAACAAATAAGCTGGAGAAAAAAAAAACATGTTATTACCTGGACGCACACCATGAAAGCTGGTTCGAGGTGGCGCAAGAAAAGAATGTCTATTAAAATCAGGGGGAGGCCTTTCAATTATTTTTGTTTGTCAATTATCTAAATATTGATACGAATATCACAATATTATTAAAGTTTAAACTCCAAACTAAACTAAAATACTGCACATAATTTATGAGTTCGTAAATTATCTTATAGATATAATAACTATTTGGCACGTCTCACTAGCTGACTTGTCGAAGATTTGATTACGTTGGCGAGCTCACCGACTTGTGTTCTAATCTGTTCAATAGTTTTAGTAGTGTGCTGACAGGAATTCGTTATTATTTAAGCTAATTTAGCTTTTAGGATGCAGACTTGAGGCAAAACTGCCTTAAGATTTTTTTTTGTATAATCATTTGTATCCCTGAAGCGCAAACTCATTGAAATGTGCGTTCTGCCATCCTATCCTTTGGTGCACAAACTTGGTCCCTGATCGAGTCTCAAAGTCCAAACTCAAGTTTGCCAAAGGGTGATGGAGCGTAGCGTTCTAGATATTTGGCTAAGCGATCGAATTCATAACCACGATTCGCTCTAAAAATCGATCGCCGATTTGAGAAAAAAAATGCATTTCGTATTTAAAAATAGCCAACTAACTTTGTCGGATTAAATAATTCAAAATAGTTCCATAGAGAAAAACACTTTCAGTTTTCTACTTTTAAGTTTGTTTTTTCTTAAGAACCTTACTTATTAAAACAGCCGTTCTGTAGTGCCAGCAAGGCTGCTGGCACTTCAGAGAGAAACAATAACAAATTCAAAATATTGACTTAAAGAAAAGAAACCTTGAAAAATTACTACACAGTAAAAAAAAATACACTTTTCAAGCAGTTTGATGCAATTACAATAGCGGTAGCATCAAATCTGGGATTGAACTAAAAATGACGCCACGGACTGCGTCATACTGCTTGAAAAAGTGAGCTTTTTTGGTACTTTTTAAACGTTTTTGCGGGCAGTTTAAAAAACAAATGATTTTGTTCTTTACTAAATAGCAGCTACAAAACACCACCCTTAAACATGAACACGCACTTGTGGAACACCTTGTAGATAGCTTCTGCCAGCGACATCGCCCGCGTGAAAATCTAAAATTCGTCGAACATATAACTGTAAAGTACTTACACTATGTCCTAGATCAGGACATGGTTTACCCTTGTGCAAAGTTTCATTCAAATCCGCCACCATTTATCATATATAGTTAATTACCTATGCAGACGCATACTAACATATAATATACCTACATACTCGCTTTACGTTCGGACGTAAAAAATAAGGCAATGTTATTTATTGTCCTTACGTTGTTTGTATAAATCAATACATATTAATAACATTGATTGATTTGTCGTAAATCAATTAATATAAATTATTCATTCATTTGAAACCTAAATTGCAATCCAGAGACGATAATGAAGCCATTAACAATTTATGTATGAATTAAATGACGATTAAAGGTGAACGAGTAATTCTTTTAACTTAAACTTTTGTGATAAGATTTTTATCGCTTGACGCATCTGATATCGATACACGTAGCGTTGTAATTTTAATAAAACCAACAAAGTGCAAGTCCTAAGACTCTTTTCCACAAGCAGATACATATATTTATACCTACAGGATAAGTTTTCAATGACCATCTATAAGGTAAAAGAAGAAAAATGGTCAGGTGCTCAGTACATTTTTGCTCGCACAACTCGGCAATAAGTAGAGAACAACTGAAGTTTTGCATAAACCGTGTGTTTGATTGATACCTGATGCCAAGAAATAGACTGGTCATTAAATAATCATCCTGGTTGTACTATAGCTCGATTCTGATTTTGACATGTAAAAAGATAGTGTGCTGGTGTAAGAATGAACGAAATTAAATGAACTTAAATAATGTACCTACACTATATGCAAACTATTTATTTCAAATTTAATAACTTGTCTTAAAATCACGACATGCACTATTCTTATTATTAGTCTTTGAACGGTCAAGTTACTGAATACAATTAAAAGTCGAACTATAAAGGTGTTAGGCTAAGTGCAGACCTAACTCGAGACGGTCTTAAAGTCAGTCTATATTTAATGGCAGCCAAAAACAAAGTTGGGCGCACTCTCGCAACGTAAATACCTTTTTGCAGTGTCACCCGGACGAAAGTTTATATAATGTTGCACTGTTGGATTTTCAACAGCCGATGCACGCTGTGTTTGAAAACCCAACAATGTCCTTTTTAAGCATTTATTTAAAAACAGAATCTTTGGCGCCGGGAGAGGTTTGCAAGGCTGCCATGAGGCCTTAACGCGTGTGAATTCGCCACTAGAGGCGCTCGTGTAGCGTGAGGTCTTCGAAGTGTCAAATTTCATTGTTTGTGGGCTTCTAACGCGAATTTATTGACTCATTTTATATGATTTTTTGTGTGTAAGATTAAGATATAGTTCTTCTACCAAAATCTGCTTTAAGTGAAACTTATGTCTTTATTTTTTTGTCGAAAAAACGAAACCTCAGGTCTCTGCTTTATTGACGTTATATTATTTCATCCCACGTTCACGTTATAAAAATGATTTTAACTCGAACTTCTTAAAAGACGTTATTATGTGTACGGAAGCAACACGTAATAACGTCTTTTAATGTCCAAACACGTCGCCAACTGGTGATCGCAAAAACTGTAACCCTCATTGCACCTCCCTGGCTTTCTATAAAATAGGAAATTATTTTTTAAAAAAATTGGTTAATCTGATAAGAGAACCTAGCACATCCGAGACGAGGTGTACATTTTTGAGCTCATAGGCTCGCCCTGAAGCAACTATCGAAACTCGACGAGAAGGTTGAGAACTAAAGAAGTCTTCTTTAGTTCTCAACCTTCTCTGCATAAGTCGACTAAATTAGTTGTACCTCGTCGACTAAATTAATGGGCAAAAGAAAACCTATCCTGTTCGAGGCGGGGTTTTGAAGATGCACCCCGCTGAAAATAGCCCTGCCGGCGGCCATGCCAGACTAGTGTTATAGTATGCGCCAGATAAATGTGGAATAAAGTATATTGACCTTTCCCTAATAACTGTTCATAGGTACCTGAACAATTAAATATGAATCGTTTTTCATTATTAGACAATGTTAAGGATCACGAGAGATGATGATTCGGGACAGCTTTGTGTCATTAATTCCGTTTTTCAAATTAAAAATGTCAATAATTGTAGGTGGGTCAATGACCGTTATTCCACGATTATCTGGCGCCTACTATAGTAAAAACCAATAAAAGTTTCTTAGTCATTGTTGGTCCATTAAAAATTATAACACAAGAAGAAACTGTTCTACTCCTGCGATACTCAAATCTACTAGATCCTCTTGTGGGTTTCACGTCAATCCGTTACATAATATTGTAAAGACTAACGCTTAAATCCAGTTTACACTTTAAAGGTCCCGCATCCAAGCTGTCTTGTGAATAAATGGCGTTATTAATATTAATCCAACATTGCGCCTGCGATTGAAGAACTAACAAACTAATTCTGCAAAATGGGAGAGTGTATTCAATTCAGTAAGTAAAACTAATAATTGACTACATTAATATTAAGGAAAGTTAGTTTTTCTTACCTAGCTATTTAATTATATGCCGGGATGGTACTTAGGCCGCTGATTAAACGGCACCATTTATAGAAAAAGCTAGGCAGCAAATTAAACGGCTCATCAAGTTAGTTCGCTGCGCACATATGTAATTATATTGTACATTTGCCGGCCTATCGGTCGAGTGGTTAGTGACCCTGACTGCTTAACCGAATGTCGTGGGTTCGATTCCCACCCAGGACAAATCTTTGTGTGATGAGCATGATCATTTGTTCTGTGTCTGGGTGTAATTTGTCTATAATATGTATGTATTTAGAAATATATAAGTATGTTTATCAGTTGTCTGGTTGCCATAGCACAGGCTCTGCCTAGTTTGGGATCGGATGACCGTGTGTGAGTTGTCCCAACATATTATTATTATTATTATT
>NDFZ01005283.1:133465-147526 GCA_002192655.3 Mamestra configurata
AACCGGAGGTCGTGGGTTCGATTCCCACCCAGGACAAATCTTTGTGTGATGAGCATGATCATTTGTTCTGTGTCTGGGTGTAATTTGTCTATAATATGTATGTATTTAGAAATATGTAAGTATGTTTATCAGTTGTCTGGTTGCCATAGTACAGGCTCTGCCTAGTTTGGGATCGGATGACCGTGTGTAAGTTGTCCCAGGATATATACATATCCAACGCTCAGCAGATAAAGTGACATAACTAAAGTGTATCAAGAACATAGCTATTAACTTTTGTTTTCATTCAGTAAAATTCACCGGGAGTTCAGTAACTAGAAATCGTTGCGCGCAAAACAAATGCACTTCGGCCGCGCGCTTTGCCACATGCATCGGACGGCCGTCCGTCCCACGTTGCGTTGCATCGCGTTCCGTGTGTAACTACCTTTATAACTTCAGTGAATTCACTCAGACTGTTTGACTTAAGTAGTTGGTTTTCCGCATCGAGTCTTCAAGGATTGCTTACTATCTTATTGTTACTTAAAATGTTTTCCGAGCCCATGGAAGATGATACTCCAAGGATATCTAGGTACGTATCCAACCAAGGGCGAGTTTTTGTTTTCGTTATTTATTCAACCAATAGTCAAATGGTGACTATATTTGTATGATTTTTTTGCTCGATTGTTGGTTATTAATCTCCATTTAAACCAAAAGTCAAAATTTCTAGTTTAATCTTGGAAATGATTAAACTAGAAATTTTGACTTTTGGTTAACTACGGATGAAAAAACTGGCCCAAAGTGTTTATTATCATTATAGTGAGTAGAAAAACTTTAAGAGAGTGGAAATTTCGTTAGATATGTCTTTCAGTGAACAATTACGTACAGTTGTGCAATTCTCCAGCGGAATTAAAAGTAATCTCTTGAAGTGGCAGTGCGCGATGGACCGTACCGCTAATCATTATTGCACGAAACAAAACAACTTTTAAAATTAAATTATTAAAATTCTTTCAGGAAAAGCTGTGTTTGTTTTTTGTGTAAAGTTCCACTCGCTCGCAAAAATACTCTGCATATTGTGCTGTGGAACGAGGAACATAAAGGAACATTTTCTTGTACGCGATGTAATTTCCTGATATCTTCTGCTACTGGTAACCCATTGTATGTAGCATCCCGGCGTGTCAGTTACATTGTTTTATCGCACCGCGCTGATATGATATAGAATAGCCGACACCGTTTGCGCCCGGATATTTAGAGTAGACTGTTCAGGTTTTTAATTTCTTTACGAGTTGCAGCAAGTTTTTGGGCATGACATGATCTTCATTCGCAATTTAAATTGAAACTTTCGTATTAATTACTAGCTGCCTCGACAGGCGTTGCTCTGTCTGAACCGAATATATACCAAAATACTGCACAAAACAACACTGTAACTTTTCATAATTTTACATGTATCTTTGCTAAGAACCCCATTCAGACTATTATGAACGAAAAAAATAATTATACAAATCGGTCCAGCGTTCTCAGTTGATGCGCATACCAAAAAATTGCATTTCATTTTTATTTTTGTTGAATATTAGGAATAACTTGATAGGCTGTAACATTATTTTATATCCGACTTTGACTGATTTTTAGGGTTCCAAACCTCTGTATAGAAAAACGGAGCCCTTATAGAATCACTCGGCTGTCTAATAGTCTGTCTATCGGTTTAGCCATTTTTTCTCCGAATCTACTACACCGATTCAGTTGAAATTTGGTACACATATATTGTAACCTCCTGTGACCCAAACACGGACGCGTAACGAAAATAAATAAAATGGAGTCACCTTCTTGACGGAAAATTATAAAATAACAGTTGGAAAAACTTTTATTTTATACGTGTGACATATCAAATCAAAGGGCTTATCGTAAGGGTGTAATAAGACTTTCTTTTAATTTTTTTAAATATTCCATTTGAAGTTATTGGAGGGAATATATAAAAATTGACCATTCCATCTTCATCTCCATCTATCTCCGAAACTACTGAGCCTAAAGTTTTGAAAAAAAGACGGATTAATGATAAATTATATTTATTTTGTAAGAAGGTTTATCATGACATCTTTACACGTCAATCTTTTTTGGTCATTTTTAAACTAGATGAGGCCGGTGTTTCCTAGCTGACTACCCCGAGAAGAAACACCGAAACAAACTCAGAGTTTTCTCTTTTTGATCTTTTTAAAGTCCATACAATCGTACTGGTCAAACAAATGAGAACCATGTAGGTTAATGTCTGAAGTGATAATAGGTCTTAATATGGATGAGGACCTTTTATCTATCTTTTTCTTTTTTGTTTGTTTGTTATAGTATAGATTTACTACATGTCTAATATGATAAAGCTACTAGCACTGATACTTATATAATAAAGCTGAAGAGCTTTGTTTGTTTGAACTCGCTAATATCTGAAACTACCAATCGGATTAATATATAATTTATTTATTTATAATAAGCACACCAACAGCACTGTCACTTATAATTCAAATAAAATTACATTCAAAATCGGCATTTCAGTAACCATGCAAATGACAGGTATGCATGACATTGAACATAATTAATATTAGAGACAGAAGGAAAAACTAAAAACTGCGTCCAGTATACCTAAATCCTGAACACTACAAAAACCAAACAATTTGAGCTATTAAGACGTACATTGTTCGCACTGTTTGAAGAGGGAACGTCTGTATGAAGCAAAACTCATAGAGAAAATTCGATAGGGTAATCCGTCAAATTGGACCTTTCATAATATAACCTTGCCATACGTGTTAGGGGGCTATTAAAGGTGGTATTTAAGGTAGATATAGGCAATTGAAAAATGCGATGATGTCGCTTGCTACGTTGGCTAGTCCTAAAGTTAAAATAGTTAATCAATTGCGCATCTATGGAACCATTTATAATTTTATGAAGTATAAGTAAATCAGAATGGATCCACCTTTCTTTTAAACTAATCATCTTATAATGCCTTATCCTGACATTGTAATCAGGTATAGCTTTTCGGATCCCACTTTTCATACATAGATACCTTACAAAACGGGCCTGAACAGATTCAATATTATTAGTATAACTAGATAATAATAATAAATGTTTGTTTCAAGGATTTTACTGTTAGCCTTCTTCAATTTATAGGATAGCTATTGTAGACGTTGCTATTTTTTAACTGACTTCAAAAAATGGAGGAGGTTCACAATTCGGTTGTATTTTTATTTATGTTGGTTTGGTTTGGTATTTTTTATCAAACGTTTTAAAAAAGAAACATGTGAAAGTAAAAAAAAAATCATGTGTACTTTCTGATTAGTCCCATGGGATTTCATCAAAATCGGTGCAGTAGTTTGGATTTTAAATCAAAATAGCTGGAAAAAATATGTCATCCAGGTAAACGAAATGCGTATTTTCATATTTTGCTTTCCTGTGGCTTTCCAGTAATGTTTTTAGGTGTGAGGTATCACTAAAAAGTGTAAAATAAAAAAAAAATTACAAAAAAAAACAACCAACTTCCAAATAAAAAAACACAAATGATGTTAAACTATGAAGAAACAACCAAAAACACAAACTTCCGCAACTAAAGTTATTACCTACGATACTTTGTAGAGCTTTTTTATTTTCATTGCATTACGTACAAAATTATAAAGCTGAATTATGAGGTTCCTACCACTCTTTGGGTACCAAAATCTGTCTTGTGTCATGTCATTCATAGGCACAACATCCTGGCATGTATTTAATGAGCTTGATATGTAGTTTAACATGATATTATCAGGAAATGCGCGTGTCTATCATATCGGAAACCAGTGACGGCTCAAAATTAGTTTTCATCCAATGCAGAATATTGTAGAGAAGTCGCAATCTCATCTACATTTCTGACTTTAAAACGTCATTTAATTTAATATAATAAAGAGACGGTTGCTGCAAATGAAACATTTGTGCATTTCAGCAATAAAATTGATCTAAGAATTTTGGTGCTTTCTAGCTTCTTCGTTTAAAGTGAGGAAAAGTTCGTTTGCTTAATTCTAGAACTCGTTTACCAATCAAATGCGAACGAAGCAACAAAACGATATTTTTTAATTTAGGTAAGTAATTCATTTACCTATATATTTTATAACTCTGTATGTGAACCTTACCAGTAGACTTTTAAATATTCCACATTCACAAGCTAGCTGCCTACATTCTTATCATAAGTGCCAATTATGGAAAATAAACACTATATATACCTATTATACGCTATATTTCATATAGGTATAAGTATTTATAAAATTCAGTTGTGAGGCAATAGAAAATAATACTTATCATTGTTAGTCCTCGCTTACGATAAATTTGAAACATTCTGGCTTGAGTAAAATATAATTGTTTTTCAAAAACACAAGTTGTGGTCTTGTCCTAGCGTAGATAAAAATAATAATTTTTATTATGAGTTTTTATGGTTGTATTACAATATTTAAAATGAAAAAATATATAAGTAAGGAAGGCTGGCTGGCTCCCCGTCCTATTGGTACTTCATTAAATAATCTGTTACTTCATTTCTTTCCCTTAAATACCGGAACTAGGGCAAGACGCCCAATACAGGTGGTCTGAAAAACTACGTTTTCTACAAACTGGTTAAAAATTACACAAACAAAAACTCGTTCAAGCACACTCGTAATATTAATATTACAACAAAATCTAGACCTTTTCATAAAATCTTTTGTAATCTAGACAATGTCTGCTGCTATGCGGGCAGATACATGTCTGCCTCATCGAGCATTCCGCCGGGCACTTGTTGAATGAACGTTATCAAATTTCCCTTTGAAAGGTATTTTCACCATTGCTTGTCAGTTGGTTAGAGAATGTTGTATTCTCATTTGTGTTTCCGCACGTAGGCTGCGTTGGAAATGCTTCCGGCTGCATGATGTGCCTCCGGTTTTGTGGATCTACTGCACACACTGGCTAGGCTGCATGTAGGCACGCGTGATGGATTGTGGAAACTGCATAACTTAGGTAAAAATTTTACGAATTTTTTGTACCTAGTTTTGTTTACTTAGCTGCTATTAACAGTCAATTGAATCATTTACTTTATGGTGATAAACAATTATTGTGATTCTTCAGGCTGTACATTATTTACTCTAATTTTTATTTAGGAAATATTATGTATACTCTAAAGATTTTCAGTAGGAACCTACTTTTTCTTATCTCAGAATCGGGTTATCGTTACCGGTAACGGGTAAAGGGTTAGGGTAGGAGTTATCGTAGGAGAAAAATTTTAAGACAATTTTATAGATACATGCATGATCTACAATTTTAGTCTGACCTTTTTTATGATAAATGTTGAAGTTTAGCTTAAAAAATATCATTTAATTTATAATGATGTTCCAAACATAAGTAAAAATTTTCAGCTCTATTCGAATTAATGTAACTTTAATTATTGTAACATGAGTTAACTCTACTGGACTAATGATTGTTTTGACGAGCACTGTATTACAAGGGAGGGAAAAATCGAGATTTTGAAATAAGTACATATTCGTCATTCTGTAAAACACTGAAAACATTTCCAAGACTACCAGCTTATATAGCTTTCCCTTCACCTACACTTTTATGTATCCTGTTTGCTACCTAAGTAGGTACCTAACAATAACAAAACAATTGAAATAATTACCGGAGTATTAATTAATTATATACGCAATTTGATGCTATGGCATCAGGTATAAAATAAATATAGTGCCAATGATTTATTGACCCACGAAATTTCACACCTGCATTGTTTGGCTGGTACTTTAAAAACGTGATTAAATTTAATATAATATTTTCTGATATATATCAGACCGTCAAACATACAGAAAACTTTGACACTGAAAAGTTGAGCACGGTTGACTGAAAACTGAAATAACACTGCATTTTGATCTCGAAAAATAAACAGTGTTCAAAATTTTTGGGAAGAGGTCTTTGATTGGTTCGTTGTTGCGATATTAATATATTATCATCGAATATTATTAAGAAGTCGTGCGCTTGATGGTTGCATGCTGCGAACCAGTGAAGAATGCATCGCGATATGCGATGCATTCTGCACTGGTTCGCATCATTGTGCTAATTTGTCGATAATCCGGTGTTCACTTAATAAAAACTCAGTAGCATACATAGTTGTCTTGTTGCTTAGCCTTTTTCCAACTATATTGGGGTCGGCTTCCCGCTAAAACGGTATTCTACGTGGAGCGACTGCGTATCTGACGGCCTCAACCCAGTAACTGGGTAACACGGTACTTCTTGGCAGGCTGGTGTCAAATTTTCTGGCTTCTGAAAATCCATAACGACTGCCATAGAACTACAAATGACAGTCGGGATCAAAGGCTAAACGTGCTCTCCCAGCCACGAAGGAGTGTCAGCAAGCATCGCTTAACCTTGAAGATCGACGCTAGCGGTTGTTATTATTTAGCCACGTTACATAGGTGGAACACGAGGAGGTCCAGTATCGTTTGCGCTGTAGTTATCCGCCATGAATATGAGTGCAGTAGATATAATATCAGAGCCCAGGCGTATCGAGCGGAAGCAGATTAATATGTTTTGCGGCGCACGCTGCCGTAAAAAGAGAAGTTGATTGAGTATTGTCACAGTGTTCATACTGAAACTGCACTCAGAACATTCTTTAGCTTACAGACGCTTAACGTTACTCTTGTGTATGTAGAATTTGGCGGGCCAAGCGGGGAAGTGGATGGAATTGTCAAGATGCATGAGATAGATAAACACACTCGGGATAAGATAAAATGTACATAAATCTTTGCTGCCGTTATCCTAAATAAAAGCTAATATTATTTTCAACGGTTTTGTTTTACAAGAACGAAAATAATATTATTTTGTCGTAAGTTTATGAATGAACCTACATCAAGTCGTATTCAATCAAAAGTGAGACATAGGTGTTTTTCTTGGAAAATATAGGTAAAGATTTTTCCACAGTTAACCATGATATTTAGTATATACTTAACACTAATTAATGATGCAAAACAATACCTACTTATTTATTAAGCTTAATTACTCTTGCAATTACCTATAAAAACAATAACAAAAGTCAATTAGAGAGAAATAGTTTTCCAGATGTTTATCTTTGAAAATCTTCAATTGACATTCGATACCAACCAATTATTTTAAGTAAGGAAGTTAGGTTGATCACGATCCAATCCACGTGCAAAGTGAATGCTTGTATGTTTGTGCAAGTGATTGCACACACATGAGTTATCATTTAACTCCGGAATAATTGGCAAAACGAGAGTAAATAACAAATATTTCGAAAATGACATATCTAATGGTCTCGGGTTGGCAACTTGGCACAAAAGATTACACTGGCTTGTGCAAGCGGGCTTAGGACTGCATTTCCACCTGAGATGTGCGAGGATGCGTAGGGAGGATGTGATTGTTAAGAACCAATAGAATCACTTAATTTACCTAGTCTCGCTCAGCGCAAGCGACACAGTTTAAACATAGTGACACTCTACTAGCGATACGATTGTCAAAGAGTTGAAAATGAGTGACTGTCACGTGGTCAATAATAATATAATAATAATAATATCTTGGGACAACTCACACACGGTCATCCGATCCCAAACTAGGCAGAGCCTGTGCTATGGCAACCAGACAACTGATAAACATACTTATATATTTCTAAATACATACATATTATAGACAAATTACACCCAGACACAGAACAAATGATCATGCTCATCACACAAAGATTAATCTAATCCATCCAAAAAAAAGTCACGTAGATTGGCTGCACACACAAGCTCATAACGCTTGCTCTTGTTAAAAAGTTAATTGATTTCGAATTTAGACACCCTTATCAACATTACATTTCGGTAAAAAGGATGACTTGGCTCTTAAAAGTTTTTAGTGTTTGTGGAACAGTTGGATGACATAATATGAAATACCAAAACTTAACATAACATAAATGTGTGTCTGCGAATTCTTAAACTTAAGTTACGGGGCTGTGTCATGCACGTACTCAGTCAAACCATACTTTTTTAATCGAGATGTAATTATAGAGTTTTGTGAATTGTTATTTCTTCGCTCTCCCTTCAAAATCTTGCAAAAGGCATTCTTCACTTAGAATTCGCCTGCCTATCTGAGTATCTCATTCCCCAGCGAGCGACTCGCTCAAAGCTGAAATATTTCTGAAAATACTAGAAATTATTTTATCTGCGAAGTTGCTAAGAAAATAATTGTTTCAACGTGAAATGTAAAAACAGCAATGTGAATAGTTCGTTGGAAATTCAAAGTTATATCTGAAGGTAACGAGGTAAGGAAACAGATTAATTATGAAACAACCCAATTAAAAAAGAAGTCGTGTTAAGGCTCCCGTAGAAATACACGAGACAACGATGCGACTGCTATTTTCATGGAAATTTTGCTACGGACATAAATAAACTGATAAAAGGTGGCTATGTCACCGGATTATTGCAAATACCAGAATAAAACTAGCGAGATTATAAACTCTCGATATTCTGAACAGATCGTTTCAAACACAATGAATCTCATCCAAATTCAGCACTTGACAATATGATTGTAAATATGTATATACGGCATGTATATAAGGGCTTTCCCAAGTTCATCCACGATTTTTTCATATAATTGACTCGAGGAGGGGCTCGTGGTTAAATAATAACAACCACACGGGTCGTTCTTTAAGGTTTAGCAACGATTGCCGAGGTCGGTCTGTGGATGGGTGTCCATCTTAACATACCGAGACTTCTCCGTGTCTCAGAAAGCACGTTAAGCCGACGCCGGCTGTCATTTGTAGATCTTTGGCAGTCGTTACGGATTGTCAAGCTTTAAGATTGGCGTAGGTAAGGTGCTTTCTGAGTCACGCATGGAGGGAACTCGGTACGTTATAGATGGTCACCCATCTACGGACCGACCTTAGCAAGACTAGCTACTCTTGCTAAGGTTGGTCCGTTCGAGGATAAGCTTATCCTCGAAGTTCGACCCGTGTGTCTATTCACCTCATAATATCCCTCTATACACTTAAATTATGAAAAGCACTCACAAATGCATCACGTAGGTAATTCCAATTAATGATGTTCATGAAGTTCAGCTCAATAATTCAACGCAACATGACGCTATGTCCTTTCATTATTATTTTACTAGTAGTGGTTTACTTTCGCATTTACTAAAGTTCGACTTTAATGTATTCTGTAACTTGACCGTTTTAACCGTCTCTGGGGTTTCAGATTATGGCAAAAAAAATATTGTGATTTGGTGTAAGAATGAACGAAATTGAATATACTTAAATTAAATTTTATGCTTTGTATTATTAAAATTTTATAACTTATCTTAAAAACACGATTTATACTATTACTAGTTGTCTTTGAACTGTTAAGTTAATGAATACAATTCAAATTCGAACTATAGTAGAGGAATATAAATAAGATTAATATGTTTTCAAACATTCGATTGGCGGCCATTTTTCTTGCAGCCATTACACGCGCTTCCCTATTTATGAAGAAAGTTACACCAGCAGCCGTCACTTCACTTAGGAAGTACTTCAGAACATCAATCTTGAAGTCCTTTAGGTTTCTTTAATACTAGTTTTATATCCTGCCTTACTGTATGCATACCATAATAATATTCTTGAAAGAGAATAATGAGAAAGTGCAGTTAATAATTATCTCTTGTTAGGTCTACCTTTAGCTCTCGTGTTAATTAATAATTACAATTAGTTTCCATGTTAGACAGTTGAAGGAAACCAACATAATATCTCGCCTGTACCTACTCTACCAAAGGGTTGGGCTGAGGTCCTCACTGTACTTTAGGGTGTTACTACACCAATCGATCGATCGTCGATCGACATTCAATCGCTTTGGCTGATCGACGGATACCGGGTGATAAACAATTGATCGACCGCCGATCGATGCCATCGATCGACTTTGATCGATCAGTATGGTAGCTTTGACTGATCAAAGAAAGAAGTAGAAACTATCGATCGACGTCGACTAATTCATTCTACCATCGATCGATGAAATCGATCGATGATCGATCGTTTAGTGTGGTATCACCCTCTAAAGTACTCCAACATTTGGCGAGCTATCTATTAGGAAACCGTTTAGCGAGATTAACTATGTACATAATATCCTACTAATATTAAAAGTTGTGTGAAAGTTTGTTAGGATGGATAGATGGATGTTTGTTACTCTTTCAAGCAAAAACTACTGAAAGGATGTAATTTGGCAAGAAGATATTGCCCTACGGGAAACGTCGGATAATATCGGGCTGCATAACACCAACCCCACTCAACAAGCTCTTCCTGCTTGCAGGCATCGCACCACCTGCCATACGAAGGCATGTCGCATGCGCGCAACAAAAAAAGACCAGGATACCGATTCCTGACATCCCCTCTTCGGTCACTTGTCAACCCCGGGAATACTAAAAAGTCGCAAAAGCTTCCTTCGACACACAGAGGCAATCCAGGAAAAGCCACCTTAAGAAAGGAGCAAACTTAGAGAAGACAAGTATCCACCGACTCACGATTTTATAAAACCCAAAAGAGCAGTAGCCTCTAGGCAGTGAATTGCAGTGGCCTGTTTGGAAAGCTTTGAACTGTTGACGCACCCAGGTTTGGTCAACCCCGATTCAGATTGGCTAAAGTACACACTTCTTTTATTTGATATTGTGTTAAGTTTTATAATAAAATACCACGTGAGATTCTCGGACTGAATGAGAAAAAATTTAAAACATGCATAAAACGCACTCTATGTAGACAGGCATTATATCCTTGATAAAAATGCTTGGCTAAATGCTGGTCCTGCTCCACAGCCTCAGCCGCTTGGTTCCACTAGTTAAGTTTTATATTTGGAAGAGATGCTCACCCTCTTTTATGTCTAATAATAATACTATTCCGCATAATCTTATATTATGTTTGGAATAAACTTTTCTTTTTCTGTATTTTCAGATTGATATTCATAGTTTTATATAATTTAGAAGCAATTTTTATTTCAAGTTCTGTAAATGTGAGAACCCTGGACCATTATGTTAATAGATAGTTTCCTTGTTTGACATGAAATAGCAGGGGCAGTTGAGGGTGTGTCATGCTCACTCCAATGTCTCGCTGATGGTGGCGCGTGTATCGGATCATTCAGTTCCCTTCAAAATGGTTGAGCTGAATGGTGCTGATGCACGCGTCATGTTCGTGAACGGGCGCCGTCAGTGGAGACTGGTCATCCCTTAGTTGCCACTGCCTCATTTTAATATTTCATACTATAAATTGTTTTTTCTTTCTTTACATTGTTCTCATATATAGAAGCAACAAGATTAATGGAATCAGGATTATTGTAAACATAAAATGATTTAAGAGTGTCCATGGAGTTTCTTGCACGTTCTTCTCCATAGAGATCTACGCTTTCGAACGTGCAAATAGCTTCATGTATTTGACGGACTGTCTTTGACAGTTCAAAAGTACCTGATAATGGTTTATTTGAAATAAATGCTTTGACTTTAACTTTGACTTTGGCTGCAAACACAACTTGGAAAAATGGGCTTTCATAGACCTGTTGGATACTCAATGTGAGTGCGGTGGCCATGTTCAGAACATGAGCCACATGTTAGAGTGCCCCAAGTGCCCATATACCTGTTCTCTGGGAGATTTAATTAATGCCACCGATGTTGCCATTAACGTCACCTACTGGGCCCAAACGATCTAAGGAGTTGACCATCGACTCAAAAAGAAGAAGAATTTGGCACAAATATAGTTTCTACATGTCCATAGAATATTTTTTGTCCCGGGAGCATGTATCCTTGGCATGATATCTATCGCGCTAGGATCGGCGGGTGGCAGCTAGTTAACAAAATAAAGGCTTTTTTATTTTTCCAGTTTCTGACATTGTTCAATAGCAGCCGGTCACGGTGTGTCTGTTAGATAATCGACTGTTACAGGTGCATCATAGAAGTTAAATATTATTATTTCAAAGGCCTTCCTTTTATCAATTGTATAATAATTGAAACGTGGTCGCTCATAATGGTCATCAGAAGGCTTAAAGTCACCCAAAGGAGAGTGCAATACTCAGAGTTTCCTTGCGTGATCGCATCAGGAATGATGATATCTGCAAAAGAACCAAGTTTAACGACATAGCCCGAGGGAACGCCAAACTGAAGTGGGCAGGGCACATTGCTCGCAGAACAGATGGTTGATGGAGCCGAAAAGTTCTAGAGTGGCGACTGCGTACCGGAAGATGTAGCGGTTGAAGTTCCCCACAAGGTAGACCGATGACCTAGTGAGGGTCACTGGTAGCCGATGGATGCGAGACGCACTGGACTGGTTGTTGTGGCAACACTTGGGGAGGCTTAGGTTCAGAAGTGGACGCCTTTTGGCTGATAGAATGATGATGATGATGATGATAATAATTGCGAAGCGTCTGTGTTTTTCTACAACCTAATCAATAAATCTGCTGAGCATTATCCCAATTGTGTTGGGGTCGGCTTCCACTCAAATTACACAAATACGCGACAGAAATTTCGCTGCACTTTTCTACGCCCTTATAACTTTTTTAAACATTCTCACACCGTTATCAAAAGCAGGTACGTAGGAACTACAGACCGCCACCTGCTACGATCCTTTCATATCTCTTTCAGTTGATTCCTACTTCCGTCAGGACGAAATTATGCAACAATTGCCGAATTTCCGTCAAGTGGCAATCAGTGGTAATTAGTGGGTAAAGCTTCTGCATCATGTCATAGGCATTTTGAATTTGTGTAACCATGACAAAGGGTATTTTTGCCATACAATCACTGTGAATATTTAAGTGCCCCAAACAGTAAAATTGAAAGGTAACACTTTCAATGCAATCGGCTACCTCATGGCGTACATCCTAAACATGAAACAAAGGAGCATCATCACAGTGGAACGTGATGTGAACTTTAGTGAGGTACTCTTCAGAAATAAAACCTCAATCAATGTTGCATACAGCCTGGGTCATACACAACGAAAGTCGGATTATCACCTTTTTCATAGGGTACAATTGATTGCAAGCATTTGTTAAGCTTATTTGGCAGGGCAACGTACAGAGTTTTCTTTTTTTGTGTTTTCAAAATTAACATGCTATTGTTATTGTAATAAGACCAGACATCGGGACTTTCTATAATTTATATCGATTGTCCAGAGGTCTGCGTGGGGTGGACTTGCGCATTTTGGTAAAAATATCACGAACACAATAAAAAAAAGGACTTTTGACAACCTTAATCGCTCACAGTGTCACTATGTCGAGAGCTTAAGGATGTTATAACCTCTAATTTTCTTTTGGTGTCTCTTCTTGGAGGAGAAAAAAAAAAGTGGCGCCAAGTGGTAATGAGAATTTTCCTGAAAACCCTCATTCTGTCTGTGGGAAAACAATAACATTATTAACACAACCCCACAATATATTCTGCTTGTAACCACAAGGTTTCAATACCAAGACAAAATTTTGGTTCTTTCATAGTCACTAAAGAACCTACCTACATAATATCGTAAAAAAATTACGGGTTGCATTCCGGGAGTGCCGACAGAAATGAAAACTTATTTTGGCGCGTTAGACATTTTTTAGATGGATACTAGGGTTATTGAGTTATGCATTGCATTTTATTTATGAATTGTATTTTATTAATTATTGGAAACTTTAAAATACATTTAATATTCTTTTATGAATCATCGTTAACAATTTCGACAACTCTTGTGTCATCATCATTATCATTAAAATTATTACAATCTAAAATAGAAAGTATAGGTTCATGGTAACTAAAATAGGAAATAAACAATTTTGATTCGAAGTTATTTAAATATCTCGTGAATACCGCATCAATTGTACTTTTTATATCTCGTTGTGCTAATATAGCGATGATTGGACATAGTAAAATCAAATTCTCAGTTCAAAAATAAATTAATGGTAGATTTTTATCGTCTGCGTCTCGTAACGGTGTCGCGAGTCCAGAAATTTTATCTCATCTAAAAATATGCGTACCGCGCTAAAAGAAGTTTTCACTTCAAAAATTTTTCACTAAAATGCACATTACCTGTAGTGAAGCCCTGTAAAATTTATAAATTAAGACACTACACGAAGTTTCCGTAGGTTCAGAGGAGCCATT
>NDFZ01005283.1:147720-201501 GCA_002192655.3 Mamestra configurata
CCCCCCCCCCTCCCTTTGGGGGAGGCCTATGTCCAGCAGTGGACGTCTTTTGGCTGGTATGATGATGATGATGATTCTATTTTCAGTCTGCTAAAAAGCCTCTATTTTTTTTTTTTTTTTCAAAATGTTGGATATTGATTCTCGTCGAGATAATGTTGTGGCTATAATTTCAAGGTTTTTTTTATTACAAACAAGAAGCAGTTTCATTTTGTTCGTTTTAATTACACCCAATTAATAAATAATTATAGATAATGGTCATTGAAAACACTTGTCGTCAAGATACGAAGGTATTTGTGCAATTTGTTCATTCAATGTTGATTTACAAACAATCACTTGACAATTACCATTTCTATGTAAAAAATATGACTTTAATTATAGTTTTGTACAGATATGTCGCAGGATAATTAAAAAGCTTGTTTGTTTCTTTGTGAAAATCCTAGGATTTTTGCTTAAGACCGGATTATTAGAAAATCAGAAGGAATTTCGTTATCATACCTACCATTATCTTAATTCATGTTTTTTTGCATGTAGTATAATATCATATCGACCGCGACGTTTTGAACTGACGTATGCGCTGATTGGTTAACAGCAATAACAGCTACGTTTACGGCTCGTTCTGCCTAACCAGAATAAAAATGTTATCAATGACATATATCAGCCAGTCAGCATTCAAGTTTCCAATCGTTCTAAAAGCGACAGTCTAGATTTCTCGCAAAAAGCTTGGTACAAGATTGTATACTTACGAAAATCTTTCTGAATTAAAATAAACGCCTTTTCATGAAGAGGATTAGGACCTGGATACAACGGTTTTTACAATTATACTGCTACATTTAGGTAGGTACAATTAGGAGTTATTAAGCGTCAATACATAGTATTAAGTACTCTATTATATGCTAATAAGGAGTATAGTAGAGTAAATCATAACATTGTGTTTGTCCGACACATCGTGGAAACGGCACTTCTCGGCCATAGTCGGGCAATTAAAATAAACTAGCCTTTGTCTATGGTTCTGCTTTTGCTGCGAATTAGCAGTAATGATAATATTTAGTTTGTGATCCGCATTGGGCTCGCTGACCGCCATTTTGCATTATCTGTCATGTTTTTGCGACATGTGTTATTTAGATGTGAAAGAAAGTTTTGGAAGAAAATATAGCACTGTTTTCCAGTCCTTTTTTTTCAACGAACCAGTTTTTTAAGCAAATTAATTGTTATAAAATTACAATATTTTGCGGGTATACAGTTAAACACATCTTAGACTTCAGACAAAAAGCGATTTTATTAGTAGTTCGAGCTTTAATTAATAAATTTATTATTATTATTAACTAGCCTTTGCCATACGACTACTCTCACGTAGAACAATTTAATCATTCGAAAGAGAAAAAAATAAAAACATAACAAAAAAGTCAAACTTATAAGAAAAAGTGTGTGTCAGCTCCGACGCACAACTGGAATTTACTCCTTAAGAACTATTGTTGTGTAGATTATGTAAAAAGAGGGTAAATGAAAGTATCTTAAATAAGCTGAGTATACTTTGTATATACAGTCATACATGACCTCGAAGTGAAAGGTGCGCAAAGGAACGTAACGCCTCACTTTTAGTTAACGCTCGATTTTACTCCTCATAAATTAAATTAAATATTTGTTTATTTATAGCAACTAGGCCCAATTGTTAGTAACATTGTTCTTAAAAACTATTGTTAGTAAACAAACTCAGAAACAAAAACAAAATCAAAATTGTAAGGTTTACCGTGGGGTATTCTGACCAGCACCTCCACAGAGTGCTACAAAAAAGGTGCCAAACCAAATTTTCATATCGCAGGCTAAATATAAAAATCGTTCCTTAAGGAGTAAACTCCAAAAATCATAGAGCATCTCACGGCTGTGCTTACAGCCCGGAATTAACCATTTACGCTATATGATAAGATTATTTGAGATAAAGCGTAAATGGTTAATTATCATGTATTACCTATTAATACTGTTAAGTTTTACCAAAATCTGTTAGTTGGTTTTATTGTGTAAGGTTTCACCACCTACAATTAAGTTCCCGTTAACTTATTTGGTGGGCAATTTCATTCTATGTTCCATTTTCGAATTTATTCGATGAGAAGGGGCTTATCGGATATCATGAAACAGGCCCTTAAAGTAAACAACATCCATTCATTCATCTTCCCAGCAATCGTAGGATAGAAATTTCATGACTTTCTGCTAACAACCCTTCATCTATTTCCACTCATCGTTTGACGTATTGTGGAACACACATAATTTCTAGTTAGTACAAGGTAGTTCAAGTGGTTAGCTCGAGTCTTTAATAACTTTGACGATTTCTTCTTTATTTCTACAAAAATTGATGTGTACATATACATCACTCTCAAAAAGAAAACTATATTTTCTTTCCCATACAACGTCCTTTGCTATATTACCCGCCACAATGCTACTTGCAGGCTTCCATATGAACTCACATCACATATCGGACTTCATGGAGACTGCTTGCATAAAATAAATGCAGGTTCTTTTTACAATGTAACCAAAGAGAATAAGTCTTCTCAGATTATTTAGTGCGAAATATACTGTTTATAAGCACTCACTAATGTAATATGATAATTATATAACGTGCTTGTTTTATTATTGTTTTGTTACCTAGCGAAAACGTTTAAGTACTATGTGTAACTTAAAACCTTCCTTAAAACTTTTAAACTATTGTTACCTGTGTTAAAGTGGCTTGATCTATCTCGTAGTAGCCAAACATCATAACAACCACTAACTAGCGTCATTTTTGTCAGATCAGAACTCAATCCACACTTTTTTTATTGTTAGGGATGCGTTTGACCACTATCTCACCTGATGGTAAGCGATAATATGGTCGAAGATGGAGCACGCTTGCCTACAAATAACCTATTCACTCTTGACTTGACTCCCAGGTAGATATGAGCGGCGCGCCGTCGTTGCCGTGGGTTTTGAACGGCGCACCGCCGCCGCTGGAATGACCCGGGGCGCCGCCGCGAAGCCTTTTTTGTATTCAGATATTAAAATTTAAGTTTCATATTCGTAACAGCGAATAAGTATGCAAGCGTTTTAAACGAATGTGAACATTGACTTTTTACCATTAATGTTTATAATTTCATTACCGTCTGCCATGCTTACTTCGTTCTGTGTAGCTCCGTCTCTCTCTTACATCAGAATCATGACGGAATTTGTACGTCACAATGCCAAGTCAATTGACCATATATTCGAGTAGTGATAGATATCCATTGTCCGTATGAATGAATAGGCGACAGTGAATATCCAAACCCAGGACCAGCAAACTGAACATAGCATAGGTACCTAAATACTACGCCGAGAAGTGAGGCACCTGAATGTAACTTACTCGGAATGGTTGACAAACGTATTGGATTATGTTGAAAACATGGAAACTTTCCGGTCCGTATGTTGAAGGTAACTCAGCAAGTTATAGAAAATTGTATGCTCTACAGAGTATACAATTTAAGGATCAGATATTCACAGGGTGACATCGGCTAGATGAGAGTTGTCGAGAATCGAGATGAGTGACAGGCAATTGTAGACGCTTCGCGATGTTTGCAATGAACTGCTAGGCTGACGATGACAATGAAGGGCAGAGCCCAAATGGGATTTGAAATTTGAAGAGAGGTGTCCTTTTTTTTAACGTCACGCCGCCCGCCTCCCAGAAGGCTATTTCAAAAAGCGCTCCTTCAAGCGACAATCAAGCAGATTGTCTGATTTCGGTGTGTTCTTAATAACCCTTTTCCCAACTATAGATACTGAGAATGGTCGGTCTCCAGTCTAACCAGAAGCTGCTGAGTACCAGCATTTTAGCTGGAGCGTCTGGTTATATGGCTTCCGTAACCAAGTAACTTTGTAACACCCTTTAAAATACCCCTGGTAACCCATCCACGGATCGTCCTCGGCAAGCATAGCTTAACTTCAAAGATCAACCCCTTGCGGCTGTTATTATGTAGCCAAGAGCTCTTTTAAGCACACCTTGAAATAATAATAAAAATATACAGCACAAACTCTTCACTTGACAGCAACTATGACTTAACCTATCCACAAGAGCAGTCTACACCTACTTCACATAGGTACCTGCTCGTAATAACATGACTATTTAGAAGTGCTGTAGACTGCTTAATTTTCCATTTCGTTTTGAAACGTGTAATAAACTCATTGACCATTAATAAATCAAGACGATATGCTTAAAGCAATTTTAGTCCTACACAGCATGATCTGCCTAGTCTTTTCCCAACTATAATACTGGGATTCAGATGAATACCAGTATTTTACGTGGAGCGACTGCCTACCAGACCTCCACAACCCAGCAACTGGGTAACACGGTAGGTACTTCTTTGCCAAGACTATGTCAGATTTGCTGTCTTCTGACAATCCGATATACGACTGTTAAAGATCTACAAAAGATAGCCGGGACCGACGGCTTAACGTACTTTCCGAGGCACGAAGGAGTCTCGATATGTTAAGGTGGTCACCCATCCACTGATCAAACTCAGTAAGCGTTGTTTTTGTTATTTAGCTTACCTACAAAATACATGTTTAAGCTTTATTACTGCGAGCTATGCACACAGAAGTCATTAGTAGGGACTAATGACTTCTGTGAACTGCTTTACGCAGGAAATCAGGAGTTAGTTGCTACTTTAGAGACCTTTCGTCATAAACTTCGCAGACAGTGAGTTATGAATTTCAGAGTCTGCTCGCCACGGCGACTTGCATCTTGATAAGCCGTCTAATTTAGTTTTGTCATTTCAATTACAGGATTTTATTCAAAACTGTCTGACTCTTATACCTATTCTTGTTTTCTTCTCTTCAGTTTTATAGTTTGTTATTTATATTTTCCATTATTTGTATTTTATTATTATTAGAAGTATTCCCATGCTCAAAATTATTTATTTACGTAATGCGTTCATGTTTGAGTCACAGAAGGGAGTTAGTAAGTGTAGGTGTTCCTTGCAGGTATGTAAAATATTGTGATGTAAAAGTAAATGAATTACTTTTAATTAATGACTGGCAAAAAGACCATTATTCCAAATCAAAAAATGAAGGTAGCTTGGTTATTGACGACTGTTGATTGGTTCAAAGTCAAAGAAAATTCATTTATTTCAACTATACTTCATAAAAGATAGCTTGATCTCTGCGACATATGTCAAACTGACATTCCTAGGGTTGTTAGAATATAAAAAAATGTCGATAGAAATTATCGACGTTTCTTACTATTATCGATGCTTATGTAACATATAATTGGGTTTAATTTAATTACAAAGTTACTAAATTAAACGAACATTTTAATATAAAATACATTTATTATCTTAAAGGAGTACACCTTAAATCCACATCTGAATCAGTTTCTGAATCGCTAGAGCAATCTCGTAAATTTATTATGAACTGTTGTTCGCAAATATTGTCAAATCGGACGTCCCGCTCCCAATCTTCTTCCATTAGTTTTCTGCATTTGGTTACCACCTTCTTCCAGTCTTCTGCAGATACATTGTCGACTGCATTTTTTAATAACTCCAACATTTTATTTGCCGTGAAAGGCGGTGTTGTGTTGTGTCTGGCAGCGTAACCTAAAAAAGAAAACATATTTTTACTAAGATTAATTATACAGTAGTTAATACTTAAAGTACCTATCTAACTGAAATTCAAGCAAACAAACCTTTGACTTGGGCCCAGATAAGCCCGATCGGATTATACTGGCAGTGGTACGGGGGTAGTCTTACGACGGTATGACCCTTTTCGTGGGCTATATCATCTAAGATATACGTTGGAGTACAAGGTTTGTGCAGACCAACGAGTCTTAATAATTCATTTTTGAGCATAGTTTCATTGGCCTCTATTCCTTTTTCTTGAAGCCATGCAATGATATCTATTTTTCTGTTTGCCGAAGTTGGTGGTTTGTTCTTTTGGACCGAGTGATATAGGTCGTTATCCATAATAATGAAATGTGGCTCCTTTAAATTATCTAATAATTTTAAAAACCACTCCTTAAATTTTTCAAAATTCATTTCCTCGTGGTATTCAGTAGTTTTAGTTGATTTGAATGCCAATAGGCAATTAGGCACAAAACCAGATGACGTCCCAGCATGAGTGATGATTAATCTTTGACCTTTGCCTTCGGGTACTTTGGTGGTTGATTGTGCAGTATCATCGGTCCAAGCTTTGGATACGGTATGATTGGCGTTTAGCCATTTCTCGTCTAGAAACACTACTTTGTCCCAATTTGTGATTTTTTTGACTTTTCGGAGAAAATTGACTCGAGCAAGAGCGATGTCGGTTCTTTCCATAATAATTTTTCTTTTGTCACTTTTTTTATAGGAAAAACCAATATTTTTCAATATCTTCGTTAGAGATGGCAAGCTTCCTTTGAACAAGTCTGCGTTTTTGAGGGACGCGGCAAGTTTTTTCAATGTAGGCAATTCGCCCCGTGCATAGTAACTATATACATGGTTGCGAATCGCAGCGGCGTCAAAGTCGTCAATGTTTGTGACAGGAGAAGCCTTTTTCCTTTTTTTATTTGGCGTTGCAAGTTTTTTGTCCTCGTCATCAGTCAATGCTGCGGTTGAAGATTCACCATACTTTTCTTTGCTGATGCGAATTACTGTCGCACGTCCAATGCCAAGAGCATCTGCAACTCTATCACATACTTTCTCCTGGGGTAATAGCGGCCCGCCATTTTGGTTCTCTCGCTCAAAATATTCACGTAAACGAATCACAAACTCACGACTTTCGACTGTTTAAAACAGTTTTCTTCGTTCTCTTTGGCATTATGCCGACAAGAAACTAACAATAATAACAAAAGATAACAAAACTCAAGAAATTAACAGCAACAGTAACAAAAACAAAGTAATGAGAACGGAAAACACGTAGCGTATACAAGGCGTCGGCACTCGTACTGAGGAGAATGGAGGTTCATATCAAACAAGATGGCGGCGTGTCTTTTTTTTGAGTTTATGGCCTAACACGGCCTTTGAGCCAAACGCGGCATGTTTTCTCCCGAAACCCAAGGATGGGACGTTGACGGATGGAATGTTACATGTGTAGGTAGAAATTGGATTTTATTTACTCACTATTATTTTAGATCAAGTATGTACACATGTAAATAATGTTATGATATTAAAATATACAATAAAATTAAAAGATAAATTAATTTTTAGTTAAGTTTTATTTAAAATATCGATAGTTTAGTCTGTGGTCACGATGATTCATTGCCCATCACTAATTAGGTCGGCATGCCCATAAAGTATGACATTGACAGGTACTGTCTGTACCGGTCTGTACTATTATAAAATTCTGGACTTCATAGGCGTGATTTTACTGACAGCTGTCGCAGAGATCAAGCTATCTTTTACGAACTATAGACCATTAAAAGGCACTTTTGAACGTCAAATTTACAGTTTCAAATTAAAATATAAAGTGACTCTAGTTGTGCATTCGCAAAAAGTAGATTCTTATGGAGAAGAACGGACAAGAAACTCCATAGTTACTCTTGGTTGATATTGATACTCATGTTGTGATATCTATTGTAGGTATACCTTATATTTTAACAAGACATTTCATGCTGGAATAACTCGGAAAGAAAAATACTAATGCGATATTGCCCTTGTACTTCTTCGAATTTGAATATAAAAGTTACCATAGACATAACCTACAAAAGTTCATGACTGAATATCTATTATTCTCAGCCTTCTCGAACAAAAACTCTTGCACAAACTAATTTTACACCAGTTTCGGAACAAAAATTGGACAGAATCACTTTACGACACAAACGTAAACATGATTCTGAACAATCAATTGAAATTAAATCTCTCCGGGAGGATATTATGTCGTCACTTGATAATTTGAGAAAGGATCAACAGAAGAAATTTAGTGTGATGCAATGTAATTTGGACCAAATTAAAGTTCAAATTACGGAGCTGAAAAATACGGTTGAGTTCTTGAGCGTTAAATACGACGATCTCATGACTAAAATAGCCCTTTTAGAAAAAGAAAAGAAGAGTACATTGGAGTATATAGGATATTTGGCGGAAAAAGTCGAGATCATGGAACGAAATTCAAAGATATCAGCTTAGAAATTCGCAATGGGAGAGCGGGGCTAAATGTGCCGCGGGAAAGTTGTTCCGATTGAAATAGGCTTTATCAAAAAAAGAGATAAACATATCAAGTAAATTGGTCATAAAACGGAACGCTGCAGCGCACCGATGGCAACTATCTACAATTGGCCAAAAACGTACGGTACATTGTTAAATTACATCGGAACAACTTCCCCGTGGCACGTTTAGCCCCGTTCTCCCCTACCTAAAAAACTTAATGAGTATAAGGATGATCTTATAGATATTGTGAAAAATCTGGAAACCGCTGTAGGCACCGAAATACAATCAGGTGAGCTCAGAGACGTTTATCGTCTTACCAGTAATAGAAAACCCCAAACCGATGGGCCCATAACCGCCGAATTTACGTCAACCATGATCAAGGACAAACTTCTAACTGACATTAAAAAGTACAATCGGGACCACAAGACCAACCAACTTAACAGCTCACACGTTAAAGTAACAGTCCCATATTTATCTCCGAGAGCCTTACCACCGAAGCCAAGAAGCTGTACTATCAAGCAAGAGAGTTTACAAAGCTAAACGCCTTTGCATATCTCTGGATATCACATGGCAAAGTCTACATAAAAACGATAGAGGGTGCGCCGGCAAAGAGAATATCACAGGAATCTGATTTTGAAGGTCTGAAACAGCATAAAAAGTGACTAGAAAAACTTATCAACACCCAACAACGTGATCTGCCAAAACATTGGAGTCTCGCCTGAAAACTGCATGCCTTGTAAATTTTTCTTTAGTAACATAGCTTTAAGTGTTTTTCTTCTGTTTTTTATATTCCTGTACGCCTATACCAACACACTGAAACCAAACACAAGTACATTATATCTCTACTTACACAATACACGCAATCATTTCACACAACTACTAATAACAAACACAGTACACTTAATTCACTACATCAGTTTTTTATACATTTATTTACATTAATCTAACTGTACTTTTTACATAACATTCACATATTCATCACTAGCCTATGCCTGCGGTTTTACCTACCTGGTACTGGGATAAACGGTAGCCTATGTGTTGTTCCAGGTTATGGACTATCTGTGTGCCAAGTTTTCTTCACGGCCGTCCATCCGTTTTCCCGTGAAAGAGTAGCAACCATCCATCCATCCATCCATCCATCCATCCACCCATTGTCATATGTTCTCTCATTCTCACTATTAATAAGATAACTAAACGGTACAATACATGCTTATTTACATTGTGTTTGTTTAAACTCCCCATCGATATCATAGGCACTAAATACTAAACACCTAATGATGCCCTATTTTAATTTAAAAGTAATAATGATGAGTAGGTATTCTATTCTAAATACTTAGTCCTCTTAGTTTTAAACCGTAAAATTCGATATTGCAAATAATGTTAATGATATGTTAGAAAGTTTGGATGAGGTTGCTTTTTCAAATGTGATAAAATGCATCCCTGATGAATGTGCCAAGCAACTGCCCTCCAACACGTGTTTGACTATTTTATCCCGAAACATCCGGAGCGTAATTGCTAATTATGCGGGGCTTTTAACTCTGTTGCAGAGAATTGAGGTACCCAGTGACGTGATTATTGTATCAGAATGTTGGCTCTCCCGCAACCCCGTCATTCCGATACTAGATGGATATATTTCTCATAAGTCATCAAAAACTTTTAATGAGAATGACGGAGTAATTGTATATGTAAATAGTCTTCTAGCTAACGTAAAAGTTAAAGAACCCGTCGTATCAGAAGCGAACTGTTTGACAGTCACGGTTGGAACTGATATAGCCATAATTGCTCTGTACAGGCCCTATGCATTTAAGGACCTCTCAAAATGTATAAAATCTATGGATAGTGTTCTGTATGACCTTAAATCGTTTAGAAAAATAATAATTATGGGAGACATAAACATTGACATTTCACGCAACAATAAAGATGCTCATGCACTGGGCTATTTGGACTTATTGGCTCATCATGGACTTTTCCCAGGACACGTGTTGGAAACGCACTACATGTCTTGATCACGCCAACCTAAAAACTTCTCTCTCTAGCACGGTCATGGAGCTGGAATCCACTCCCGCAGATCACTTCTCAGTTTTACTCTCTTTGTCGTTAAGTAAAATCAAAATCCTAGACTCACATCAAATCACAAAAATAAATGAGGAAGAGCTCGCCAATGACATCCGCAACATTTGTTTTGATGCCGTCTATAGAACGAAAGATCCCAATTTGGCTACTAAATATTTAATGGAACTACTTCTTCTAGCCTTAAAAAGGAACACCAAAACTTTCTCTGGTTCACGTAGACGCAGGCCGATTAAGCCCTGGATTACCCAAGGCTTACTCAAATGTATGCGCCATAGACAATTTGTATAAAAAGCTTAAAACAGACCCGTCAAATGAAGTCCTCGTGGTGACCTACAGACGGTACCGTATATTTTGTACAAATCTGCTACGAAAAGCAAAAAGGGATTATGAGAGACTGCAATTTGAAAAAGCAGGTAGAAATTCTAAGCAGCTGCTGCTGTGGCGTGCTATCAAAAGTGTCACAAACATGGGTCAACAGAAGTCTCCAGCCCATGATCTCATAGCGAATAGTCACGATAGGCAGGACACTATAAATCAAATTAATGACTATTTCGCAAACGTAGGGAGAAATCTAGCGGACAAAATACAAAAAGATCCTCGATCAATTTCGTTACCCGACCCCCAGAAGAAATCCCTAGTCCTACTTAGGACAAATGAACAAGAGGTGGAACGCTTAATCCTTTCACTTAAAAACGATTGTGTAGTCGGTTGGGACGGTATTTCCTCTAGTTTTCTTAAAAAACATATAAATATTATTGTACCTCCACTGACATATGTTTGCAATCTGTGCCTCGATTCTGGTGTCTTTCCTGACTGGTTTAAGAAAGCTATTCTTCACCCTATTTTTAAATCTGCCCGCGATGTCCAAGGTACTGGAAAAAATAATAAATGCAAGGCTAGTTGCATCCTTACCTAGAAGCACGCAATCTTTTGTCGGTTAACCAATTTGGCTTTAGAAAAAATCTATCCACTGCTGATGCTGTTCACAAATTGGTTAATCATATAGCTCAGGAACTTGACAACCGCAAGAAATGTTTTGCATTGTTCCTGGACCTCTCGAAAGCATCCGACACGGTCTCGATTTCCATCTTACTATCTAAGCTCGAATGCCTGGGAATACGTGGCGCCCAGCTGTCCCTGTTTCGGAGCTATCTAACAAATAGAACACTGTTGCTTGGAACGCTGTTCCAAGCCAAGACTTTATCCCACCGTTAAGCTCTACGAATATTGTCAAGTCCTCACGGTTAGGCAATTGTTTTTTCTGGCCAAAGCCATTAAACACCACGCCATTTCCAACTATTCCCAGCAAATAAATCGCCGTAACCATATAATTGCTCTAAATACGCCTCTTAAAACTTCCTTTAGTCATAGATTCTTTATTTTCCTTGGTCCATATCTTTACAATAAATTGAACCGAATTCTTTCCCTGCACCCATTAAACAAACATTATTTTAAAGTCACTTTACAAGCCTGGCTACAAGGCCAAACATATGCTGCCACAGAAGCTCTCTTATTATTTTTTTATTATTATAATTCAGATAATGACGCTAAGTTAAACAAGATACAAGACGTAGAAATTTAATCTCAGCTAAAACAATATATGAGTGGCTGTCATTAAAGGTAGCCCATGTCCTTCTCCAAGGTCTAACCTATCTCCATATCAAATTTCATCTAAATCGTTTCAGCAATTATTGATTGCCCATACAAACTTCCACCGCCCTTTTCACCCCCTTAAATAATGATTTCTGGGGCATTAACTGTCCTATGTCCTTTTCCAGGACTAAAAATATCTCTATACCAAATTTTATCTAAGTCGGTCCAGCCGTTTGCGCGTGAAGAAGTAACAAACATACACACACACTCACAAACTTTCGTGTGATTGGTTAGTTTGGATGACTCCGTAATTCTCTGTATTTTCTTCTATATTTTTATTTTCTGGCCCGTAACCTTGTATGCCGACGTCATCAAACAAAAACATTCATCCCCTATTTTAATCCCTTAAAAAATGAAATTTAAATTAAAAATTTTACAAACTTTGAATGACGTATTTATTTATATCTAATCAAAAGTCTAAAAAATAAGTTTCAAGCTTTAAATATGATTTCAAACCCTGTGATAAAAAAAAATATTTTAGGCTGTTTCTTGAGTTAAAATGTGAGACACTAGACTACACTAGAGTCTAGGAAAAAGGGGCTTTCCCAATATTGCCTTACGAGGAGGAAAAATAATGTTTGTGGTTCTAAACACAGAAGTGAAGGTGGTGACTTGGAGTCGGTTTTATCATCATTTGCTGGTATTATTAGCCGATATTAATTCCCTGTGAAATGAGTCCATTGTCGCCTTCAGGAAGGTCCTCTACACGTTGTACTTTATTCAGTGTTTGTCTTTCAATTTCATACAGTTTTACACATAATTTAAATGTTGGCACGAATATAATATGAATACGATTATATTATTATATTGTTCAAGGACACAAGAATTCACACTCACACGGTGGAAATACTTTTGAAACACTAATTTTAATAAAAATCAAATCAGTTGGGTTTTAACTGGATAAGGTTTTCATGAAACAAATCGAATGCATTACGCCATCAAAATGGTAAAAAGATAGATCGAACTTTGCATTTTATATCTATCGAGAAAATTCTTCGCATCGTGTTTTCCTTTAGAAATAGCTAGATCAAAAGGCATAAACCAAAATATCAAATCCCGATTACAGATACTGAAATGAAGAAGTTCGCGGGCTGCACCAGCTCCTCCCCCTAAGCAGTAAATACGCCTCTTTATGTAACAGGCTTGTTTAATTCTCGCGGGTAAAGTGTACAATTTCAAAGTAAGCAGTAGGTGGGGTTCAGGAATGTGCATACCTACTAGGTTGTGCTGGGTCGTCTAGGTCGGATACTAGTGTCACAAGTCACTGTGAGATTTGCACTTGGTATAACTGAGGTGTCAAGTTTGAAATACAGTTTCTTTTTTTCTGAATAAATTAAGGTTTGTTCACGTTTTGAAGGTTTAATTACGAAATCATTTTTTGATCTTATTCACCGTCACTATAATGTAAAAGAGAGAGTTAAAAATGATAGGTTAGTCCTATATGGTACGTATAAAAGTCACTCATTATTGTGTGGTAGTTTGAGTACTTAATATGGCTTACCCAAATATCTCTTCTTTGGTATTATTTGTTATGATCCTTAAAGTTCTAAGTAGAACTAAACGATAACTGACAAATGCTTGTAATGTCTGGAAAGGTGCTTTCCTCAAAAAACCACCCCAAACATTAAACCATGGTTCTAATATGACTGGACCAGTATGGATCGTATGGACGTTTAAAAAAACGAAAATCCCTCAGATTTCATCCTAAAATAACTCGAAAAGTGGCTATAAAACCTGGTATCTGAGTTTGTTTCGGTGTTTCTTCTCAGGGTTCAGCTTGTTATTACCGACCACATCTTCTTTAGATTAACGTGTAACAGTGTTACTTTAACCATTATATAATTTACATATACTTTATCACTAGTACGACATAATATTATACCTTAACCTTGGAATAAAAAGGGGAACCCCTGATATTGACAACTCAAAGTCAAAGTCAAAGTCAATTCATTTATTTCAACTAGACCATTAACTAGAGGTCGTATTGATTTTTATTATTCAACTATCGATCAACAATATTATTCAGTTAATTAACATATCGATACTCAAGTTTATTGATACATTTAATTCACTTCATCACCGTTTAATTTAAATGTTTATTGTTGTTTTATTAAAATTCCTTATTGACTCTTAGATCATTGTATTACGCATAACGTACATTCAAGTCGTTTATACCTTCATCCGTTTAAAAATTATTTTAAGATCAAGTCAGAACATTATAATTCTATTCTATTATACGTAACAACGGCACTAAACCGATTGCAGCATAGAAGACTATATTTTTTCACGTTTCGGTAAAATTAACTAAATGTTATTGACATTAAACTAAGACATTTTGAATGGTCAGACTCAGGCAATTTTAGAAACATAAATCACGTGCAGTGAAATTGTCAGTGTAATTTTAAGGCGACGAATCACACCCCTAGATGTCCAACGGTGGAAAGCGTGCCAGGAGTGCAGCGTCTCAAAGAAAACCATTCGGTATCCACGTGCGATGTGAATGGCCATTTTTTTATAAATAGCTTGGGAACTTCGTCGAGCAGATGAATGGGACGGTATGCAGAGGGAGACTCCGAGTATCTGCCTTCCTTACTCGACAAGACCTATCAAGCCTCCTTCCATTTGGAAGAGAACACGGTGGCAGCTAGCTCAGGCGGTTCAAAGCCAGAACCTAAGCGTGGTCAGGGATACCACCCGGGCCTGGCGCAGTGTTTTGAGCTTTCATACGTCTGACGGCTCGGTCCAGTTCGCCTTCAGTCATCCTCAGCTTGATAGACTGAAGAAGAACAAAGTCTGAAATCGAAAAGAGATGGGAGAGATGGGCGGTCTCTAGCTACTGGGAAGAGCGTGTAATGTGCCCCCTCCGCCAGCTAAACGGTTGTTTTGGAGACGTAAAAAATATCATGGCAGTAGCATATAAAACGAATTTAAAAGGAAAACTATCACAGCCAAGCAGGCTTTACAAGTTAACGAGTAATAGTAGACCAACCTATTACATATACTTGGAGAAGGAAAATTTACCAATTCCATTGAAAATAAGTTAGAAAAAGTTGTTTACAGCCGTTTTTAGACATTTTTTTCCTTTAAACCACTGTGCTTTTTTGTTTGAGTTCACACTCAAACAGAAAAACACCATTCTAAGTCGGCAATTGTAACGTGCAATTACGGAACCCTACACTGCGCGTAGCCCGACACGCACTTGGCCGGTTTTTAGGTATGGCTATATTCTGTAACACGTTGTTGATATTAGATAAAAAAAATCTTTTTGTTTTGAAAACATTCGAGAAGTGCGCCCACCTAAAACGATATAACACAAGCTATCAAGACCGACGTTGTCCACTATAAGCCGTTCATACACACAGAAAATCACTTTCAGTGTCCCTAAATTTCCCAATATTCCGGGCAACTTTTCCGATTTACTTTCCCTTGCAACCTCACTCGAACTAATACGAACATTTATGTAAAAAAAACTATTACCAAATCGGTCCAGCTGTGCAACGATCAGCGTTACATTTTTAGGTTTCCGTACCCGAAGCAACCAACATAATCCTACGGGTATACTGTCCGTCTATCGGTCATCGGGCTGTATCTCTTGAATGAACCGTAATTGGTAGACATTAATTATAACGTCCACAGACTTTATTCATTCAAATAAAACTAAAAATGAAACGGGGCTCCATAAAACGCGTTGTTTACTATGGTACGGATTTTTTCGTGAGCGATTCCGACTCGCAGACAGGTATATTATGCTTAGGTAGATTATGAATACTAGTGGTAGTCCAGTCCTTCCACAAATTTCATTGAGCAACTCCACCATGATAATTATGTTCTATATGGCAACATACATGGATAGCAACATAGACTATACTTAGCATTCCGTATTCCAAGCATGATGGTCATTGGAATATCATGTCAATGTGACCTCCTATTGTGGCGATCATTAGCAAGCCCTTGTTAAGCTTTGTTTTCATGTGCAGATGCACACATGTCCTCAAAGTTCGTACCTACTTGAAACTGAGCTAAGATATATTTTGTAGTAAACAAGGTTTTAAAAATATCTGCCGCTGTCATTAAAATTACCTGTTGACTATCTACGTGTAGGCAATTAGGCAGAACTACCTAGAGATACTAAACTTTAAGACTTAAGTCCACCACCTCCATCCAGGTGTCTCCTCGGTTTGTGTCCAAAACGATAATTATACACTATCTGACGCGACAGGCGTTGACCAGTCCAAGTCCAAGCACTTGACGTTTGTCCCAAATTTGCCAATTTTCCGAGCAAGATTTCCTTTTTTTCTGTCCCTAAGACCACACATTTTAGGGACAGAAGAAAAGGAAAAGTCTCTTAAAAATAAATGTTTCGCATCGAAACAGAACGAGTAAATAAACTTACCATTTGTAGGACTAAAACGAAAGTCGTCCAGAATTAAATTGTTAGTAACTTGTGAGAATTTCCTAATACAATAACAAGTGAAGCCAGCAAACGCTTCATACAAATCGGTAGCTTTATCAAAATACTTTCATTGGGGAACTTAGAGTTTTAAAATGGTTACTTTTTGGAGACCATCGTCTGAGAAAGTATTATTTTCTAAATTTTATACGTATAACTTTTTTTTCCATGTGACTTGGCTGTCGGCTGTGAAACAGTGTACTGGCTGGCGAAACACGCTATATTTAAATCTTGGCATGGCTTGCGTACGCGATGCACTCTACACCAGCTTTAACGTAATCACCTACTTGCACTCTTACTATCAAATGTTTCTACTATTCCATAATTGAAGTCGTGCCGAGCGGATCGCTTAAAGAATAGTCCCCGCCCACTGTCCAATGCATTGCAGTAAGGCGAGAAGATTACAAATGTCAACAAGCAAAGCCCTCCCTCTCTGTGATGACAACATTGTGCGATCACTAATCCGTTTGCCAAAACCTGGTGATTATGGGAATATTTCCGTACAACCTATAATTCTTGTTGAGCCAGACATGTTTAGCGGTGGGGAATTTAATGCGAGCACTGTTTATGATAGAACCTCTTCGCGTGTTGTAGTGTCCAAGTTTATTAATTACTTCTGCATCAAATGTAATGTGCTTCAATCATGCGTTGTGAGTCAACGTGTCGTTTATAATATAAGTAATTGTATACATTTACATATTGTATGTTCGTGTCTGTGCGTCTGGGCCATGATTTACATTTTTAGAGATCCATGTCTGTGTTTTGGCAGTAATATACATTGCTATAGTAATATTGTCATAGTTGATTTACTTACCTACACCAAAGGAATTCCAACATAGACATTTGATAACAACTTGAAACTAACATGATAGTGTATGGTGTACCAAGTTTGCATTTTGTTAAAGATTTTATTTTGTATTACTCGTTGGTCATCCTGAACAGTCTCAACAATGGTCACAATATTTTTTTTAATTCTCTATTTAATGTCTTTTTTTTAAGGATGGGAAATCATCAAATGACTTCTTCCGCTCTGGGTGGAGCGGAAGGGCGTGTCAGACTCTTACTGACTAAAACCCATCCGTGTTCCTTCTAAAGCCCTTTGCGTTCCAGGGCCGCGGTGACTCTTTCGAACAAATTCCGCAACCCTGGCAGGTTATTTAATGTCTAGAGTATTGAAACATGGTATCCCATTCGTTCATTGCATTGCATTGCTCGTGTCTTTCATTAAAAACAAATGGCGATCACCCGTTCATTTGACAACGCTGGTGATGTACCTATGCCCTACGATGTACCTAGTGGTCATTCGACCAGCCGATGTTCAGATCTTCAGCAATCATACGTATATACGTTATTTATATTGTATGTAATACCTGCATACCTACTATATCGACTCCAACGCAAAGATCATACGGTAATATATTAATTAATTGACATATTACGCGGCTTGCCAGCAGTACTTTATAAATCATTTAGTAAATTATATTTATTTATATCTAAATTACTCCAAGATGTTTCGATAACATTTAGGGTTTTGGCAACTTTCTTTAGCTTTGATGAGTATACGACATATTTCTGTAACATTATGGAAACTCATTTTCATTAGTATGAAATACGTGTTCTGTGAAGATCTTGTGATTTACGACAGAACCAGCTTTGTCAAAACGGCTCACCTTTTGTGATCCACCGGATACGAAAAGGGCGTTTTTTAAGATATAAAAATCCTTAGACACGCCAGAGTAGCATTTCACGATGGAGTGATGTTTTGTAATCAGATCAGCCGGTCTATTCTGTCAACATCTCACCCTGTAAACTTGAGTGGAGTGAGCATGAATGGAACTGTCATTCCGTCTTGTTTGTATGGATAGACTGCTCACTACATGTTCACTTCGCCTAAGCATACACGGTTAGATGTTAACAGAATCGAACTGCAGTACTTTGAGGGATTACTTTTTACAAACCAGCACTTCACCCGCGACTTCGTCCGAAATTCCATCCTAATCTCCACCACACCAACACATTTAAAGGGTAGTTATGGAAAATTAATCAGCTTTCATAAATCTATATGATCTGTTATGATCCAAATAACCCGATTTATTTACAGGTGTCACAATAGGGTATTTTATGTACGTCTCTATGATGGTACAATTTTTACCAGGGAAGTGCGAACATAGCCTGCGTTGTCCCATTCATGTTTTGTTCCTTTAAACCGTGCAGACTAAATAGGAGACCCGCGCCGCGGGGCTTCGTCGACTTGTCTTGGTCAGGACCGTAATTTAAGCCGAATTCACATTCGATAAACATATAAAAAGAGATCAGTATCACACTTACAATATGAACATCATAACTTTTAATCATTAGTTTAAGTGTGTGGATCTTATGGAGGTACCTGTATCATTATGATGTTATAATAAAAGATGATTATATCAAATGAAAATTATTTTCTTTGTTATATTATAAATACTCATATCAAACATGACACACCCCTCGAAAAAACCGGCCAAGCGCGAATCGGACTCGCGCATGAAGGTACCATCGTACAAGATTTAATACTATGTAGCTACTTCATACACTTAATACTGACTACTCCTATTTAATATATGATCTTTTTAAACACGTTTCTAGTAAGGTTATATTGTTTCAATAGCGGCAACAGAAATACACATTCTGTGAAAATTTCGACTGTCTACCTATTACAGTTCATGAGACAGCCTGCTGGTAAACAAACGGACGGATAGACAGGAACGGACAGACAGACAGGAACGGACGGACAGACAGCGGAGGCTTAGTAATAGGGTTGGATCCCTTGGCGTTGGATACGGAACCCTAAAAATGGTAGATGGTTGTGAAAGGATGAGGTTGTATACTTAGGTAGATACTTACAATAGCAATAAAAACGGCGAAAAAACTTTTGAGACACATTACCACGGCTTCAGTATTCAGATTCTGCAGGTTATGAACCGGCGCGCCAGGTCTCGGTAGGTCTAAAATAAAACCCGGTATTTAATAAATAATAATGTTCAATAAAGTTTTGTTTCATGAAATGTTCAAAATTCTAACTAACGTTGTTGATGCTTTTTTCTTGAAAAAGGTTTTAGAACCTATACCAATTAATTATTTAATCCTAATGTGATTTAGATTACATGAATATGTTTAATAACACTGAAATTCAGCTTCAAGCGCTATAATAATTTGATGAGTTCAGTTCAGGAAACGTTTAATGTGGCTTAGTCAAATTAAACTAGTTTCAGTTGTGGTTTTGGGACTGAGGTTCCGCAGTTTCAGTTACAGAAGTACACAGGGCCAAATAAATATGCTAGCAAGACTTCGCCAACGTGATGGGATCGATAGTAGGTAATGACCATACAAGTTAACTTTATATTACTACTGTTGTATAGCTGACTATGGGGTCATGAAATATCATTCATACCCATTATATCTGCAGGGTGTGGGATTTGTAAAACTTATAATATTATTTATATTAATATTAACCTTGCTACTGGGCCAAAGTCTTCCATATTTTCCCAGCGTTCCTTAACTTTTCCTTCCCCGACCAATTCGTCTGTAATGAGATCAAACCGCCACACCAGCGTTTTGCAGACGTGTATGGGTGACCCGACCTTAGGCCACCCACGATCCTGCCCCATTGATCTTGATGTATCCTGTAAGTGTGACCCGCCCAGCCACACTCTAACCTCGTAGACTTATTGACTCACTGACCCCACAGTCAAACCATGACTACGGTTTTGTGGGACTTAGTTTATAAGTTAACTAAGCAATATGTGAAACTAATAAATTTAAAAAAAATATCGGTGATGCCTGTCTTGGAGCATATTATGGTGCTCTATCGTGTTACCTTGTAGGTTAAGTTGGTTTTAGTCAGTAAGAGTCTGACAGACCCCTCCGCCCGCCCCAGGGCGGAGGACATCCATGAGGATTTCACCCAGACATAAAAAAAAGACCAAGTTCTTAATCCAACTCTCCAACTCCAACTGATAGGTTGTTGTAACGGTATTCTTGAGTTAAGCACCTTAGTAGATAGACTGACAATAATTTATACCCATGGTAATATTTATGTAATCAATCATGAGGTACCATAATATTGTGGCACATCTTAGTCCCTGCCCGGTAGGCCCTCAGGACGATATTAATTACTAGTAAATTAATTATCTTTATTAACTAGTAATTTGTTGATTTGATAAGTATTTAAAAGGCGGAACTATAACTTGCTTTTTCTATGTATCTTTAGGACAGCTGTCTGTCAAACTGTTTTAGCCAATTAAAGTAAAATGTCAAGCAAAAAGTAATAGGTAACAATTGAAATGGTTCCAACTAATGTCAAAGCTATATATTTTAAACACAGCTTTTTTTGGAAAAACATGTTTTCAACAGTATGTTTTGTGTTTTTAAGTTTTCCTTCCTCAAGAACACGGGAGGAAATCCCGTCCAATCAATGTTCGCTGCAGTGAGGCTTTGTAAGCTTCCGTTAGATTGCAACTGTACAACTGTACAACTGTATAAGACACGTTATAGAAGATTTTTAATAAAAAAATTCATCGAAGTGGTTTCATATTCGATTCGTCGCTGCTACCTGTGTTCGTCTTGCAGCCTTTATGAAGATTTCTTAGAATTTCCTTTTAAGCGCAAGGGGCGTTTAAAAGGAAATTCTAAGAAATCTTGACAGCAGATATATGACTTGAGAAAAGCTAGATCTTTATGAACGTTTCTAGAACGCACTCAATATCGTGCATACATCGGTACCTACAGAGTGTAGATACGTACTGTACCCAGAACTCATCTCGCAAGGGGATAATACGGGGTGAAAAATACCTACCCATCATTTTTTTTTTCACTCTGTAGGTGCGCAGATACCTGAACGACAAAAGTTGAAACCAGAACGTCTATGAATAAGAGTCATAATCGAATTTGTGTTCCTGGTAGCTATAACCGGCTTACCTATTTTAATTGAGTTCAGTTAAGACCAGCGTACACCAACTTTATCGGAATTGATACAGAATACGCAGGGACTGATTTCTCAGTAACTACTCCTTAGGGCTTTGAGCATTGTTTGTTATTACTTGGGGGCTTTAACTTAACACACCTCTGTATGTGGGTGGACTATACTGTACACCTCTGCCTACTCCTTCGGGAAAATATAAGCGTTATATAATATGTACAAGGATATATAGGTACATTACATCCACGTGTACCGAAACGCGATCGTGAAGCGACCGATCCAATAACGAAGTAAACAGACAGAACTCTCTCTTGATCAGAAATCGCCCAGTTTCCATTACTGGAGTTATTAATAGTTGAAACAATCACGAGCCCACCCGGCCGATATTAATTACGATAGTGAAAATGTATCGATAAGGCTGCATTGGCAACTTTGAAGTTAAGGGTACATCACTATTTTGTATTACGAATTTGTTGAACGAATTCATGAAAATGGTGACTTAATAAGCAATATCGGTTAGGGTTTTTTACCAATCCATTAATACTAATAAATACTTTTAGAACGACCAACGTAACTGTTATAAATATACAGTAATTAAAAAGGAAATTAATGCAAAAGTAGATATTAAATTATAGACACTAATTACACTTAAATATGGTTGTACCACTTATAAAACAAGATAACGTTTGCTACCACTCCACTCGACAGTGATTAGAATGAATTAAACCTTTATATACGAGTATCTATACGTTCAATGTTTACCGATTTCAATGGTTGTATCCGACTTGTGTTTGAGAATTACCGCAAAAGTCATTCTTTAGCAAAATTATGAGAACAACTAATGAAATAAAAAGAATACTCTTTGTTATGAATGGCTTTTACTTATTTATTTAGCGTTTGATTGAATGGGTGACTTTTAACTGTGATAACTTCGGTTTAAGTCATCAGAGTTCAGTGGTCCGTTCAATAAAACGACAACTTCATTAAATACCACACTTATATAAAAAATAAATCACGAATTACAGGCGGAGAAATGTTAAATTAAGTGCAACTAACACCTTTATTGTACATCAAAGTTGTCTTAAATTAAAAATAATAATGTAGGTATCCTGCTATGCATAATTATGACAATATATTTGGGTCGCACGTTTTCTTCCTATTCTCTCGTTTAGCCATCATTAAAAAAATTGCCACTTTTCTTATGACACGTGACACGTCCCTCATGTTCCTCTAAAATAAAATAATTAAAACTTTGAACACGTTATTTAAATTTTTATGAGTTACACTGACTTACACGCTTGCTTTGGTCTGAATAAGCTTTGAAACTTCCATCGCGAGGTGACTTTTCGGTGGTTTATCGTGCTAAGCCTTATTTAGTGCTTCCTTCGTAATCAATAAACATAAGATTTAAAAAAAAATGGACACCATAGTGACTTTTTACTAGTGATCAACAGAGGTCGGAATTAGGTAGAGTTATTTATGTACTTGCATCGAAATGTTGATATTAATATGGATCTTCCCGGGATTTCCAATAGTCAATCCCGTGTGGCCAATAATATTACAAATAAATAATAATAAAAACCTCAGAGATAGATAAGACAAATAAAACGAAAATAATTAACATACAATAATTTAATTAGTATTTAATTCAATAAAAAATATTAATAGTTTTAAACAAATTCTCATACTTATTAACTTTTTTATTTAATAAATCATGAGATTTTCTGCTCTTTAAAATTAATCTCGGGATTGGAGGCATATCCACTTTGTTCTTTCGCTGTATGAAAGCAGTGTAAGTACATAAATAACTCTACCTAATTCCGACCTCTGGTGATCAATAATTAATATTGGTTGACATTTTTCAGTTACTGTCAAACAAATTTGTAGACATTTTTTATCACGTTTATATTAGGTTCCCCGTGTGTGGTGTTTGGTTTGTAAGCCGACCTCAAACAGTTCAAACTCATGTACGTGATCAGAAAAATTAAAGGATTGTTTTTCTGAAAATGAAAACAGTGATAAAGTTAAAAATGTAAATAAGGCAATTTCAAAGACTCCGCACAGCCGAAACTATCGGTCGTAGAAAGCTGTAATTTGGCATGTAGGATCCTTGGGGATTGTAGGGGATTACTAGAGATTTTCTGAGAAGAGGATTTCCGGAAAATCCTATGGGAACGAGAAAAGCTAGTCTAGTATGAAGTTTCTTTAGACTAAGGCCAAGTTACTCAAACGATAATATAATTATTGTGTCAAATAGTCGATCGCGCAATAATTGCTTGAATGATTTTCAGCAGCCAATCACATCACTTGAGTTGAGTTTAATTGGTGATAGGACAACATTCATTTTCGAATAACCCGGGTAGATTCTTTAAATACTTCTCGCGGGAATAATGAAAATAACAAAACATGATCCGTTCGGAATGCGATATCAGTTGTTCTGTAAAGCTTTGTGTTCTCCGAGCTTTGAATATCTATGAATATCTAGTGTCGCCTTTTAGTTGGTATCTTCAGTAATTCTTTTTTGCTTTTGACTGCTCCTTCTTATGTTAGTTTTGTAGATCGATCTGAAGCTACATAATTGAAATCAATATATATAAAATTCTTCCGTTGCTGACTGACGTCGTGAATGCCTGACAGATAACGCACTGGCCTGTTGGTCGAGTGGTTAGTAACCCTGCCAAACCGGAGGTCGTGGGTTCGATTCCCACCCAGGACAAATCTTTGTGTGATGAGCATAATCATTTGTTCTGTGTCTGGGTGTAATTTATCTATAATATGTATGTATTTAGAAATATATAAGTATGTTTATCAGTTGTCTGGTTGCCATAGAACAGGCTCTGCCTAGTTTGGGATCGGATGACCGTGTGTGAGTTGTCCCAAGATATTATTATTATTATATTATTATTAGTCGAAACTGCTGGTCGTAGAAAGCTGAAATTTGGCATGAAGGTAGGTTTCTTGCGTAGTGGGAGGGAGTTTAATTTTCTTTGTTTCTTTCTTTCACTAAGAGAGGATTTCCCGAAATTCGTACGGAAACGGGGAAAAAACGGGATATGCGCGTCCGTTATTGAGTGACTGACAGACAACGCACAGCCGAAACTACTAGTAGAAAGCTGACATTTAGCATGTAGATTTCTTGGGAGCACTAAGAGAGGATTTCCGGAAATTCATACGGGAATTTTACGCGTACGAAGTCGCGAGCAAAATAATATGTAAAAATCTTTTTCTCTCAAGAACTATGTAAAGATTTTTTCCCTTTTTTTATCATTTGCAGAGATTTGATCGGTTTTTCTAGCAGGTATAGCTCAATACTTTTTTAAGATTCGAAGAAACATGATTGTGATTGTGACTATTAAGTATTATTAATGAGAAAAAAACTTTTTTACAGAAAAATACAACCGACTTCCAAATAAAAAAAACAGTACCTACAAAGTAGGTATAAAATATATAATTTAATTTCGGAAGTCGATGTTTTTGGTTGTATCTTCGTACCTATTTAAACACCGACTTTCGTAAAACCTAACAACACCACGACGTCACAGGAAATCAAAACACGGAATTTCGTTTCTTGGATGATATATTTTCTATTTCCTCCAGCTATTTTGATTTAAAAACCAAACTTCTCCAAGATTTTTTCAAATCGGTTCATAAATGACGAAGTAATGAGGTAACCAACATAAAAAAAAAACAACCGAAATTGTTAAATGATCACACCTCACCAGCTAAACCAAGGCCTGAATTAGGGTACACTATACTTTATGTGTGATACTTTCTGACTAAACGCGGACAAAGGTCCTGACATAAGCTAGGTTAGTTAATCATTTCAATTTCCCAATTGTGAAGCAAAGATATTTAAGGAATAATGTGTTGCTTTAAATAACAATTACTATATAGCGACCTTGCGGCGGACGACAGTTGGCAACACATCTAAATCTCAATAGGTACGAGATGCAGATAACAGTGGCGTTTCCACAATAGTCTAGACTGGTAGGTAACACTAACATACTTAGAACAATATGTTGTAATAACCTGCCTGCACCTATAAGCTATTAATAAAAATAGTTGTGAATGTAAATACTTGACGACGATTTATATTAAATCAGTCTGCCTAGACTTTTCCCAACAAATTGGGGTCGACTTCTAGTCTAACCGTATCTGACCTGCACAACCAAGTCAACTAGGTAGATAACACGTTACCCGTCGACAGGACTGTTGTCAAATTTTTGACTGACTATCCTAACGACTATCAATGGTCTTCAAATTACAGTGGGGACCAATATCTTGGCGTGTTTTCCTTAGCACGGCGGAGTATCAATTTGTGCCTAATGCACCATGGTCACAGATCCGAGGACTGATCTCGGTAAGCTTCTTTTAACCTCGAAAATTAACCTGTGCGGCTGTTATTATTTAGCCACGAGCTCCTCATGGCTATTTTATTTATTATTAGGAAATTCCTTCAAGGTTTTCTTAGGGATGATTATGTATTGGTTTTGTAAGTAACGGTTCGCCGCATACTGAATGTCTTTGGAAGTGTGAGTCATAGTTTCTTGGGCTAGTATTGGATTAGTCATCTGAAGCGACCCTGAAGTAGACGGTCAGTCTACCGGTTGTAAGTGGGGAGGTATACTAAAGATCAATTCGATCAATCTGCTTCCATTCTTACCAGATGCAGCTGAATGATTTTTTAACATAGCACGACTGCCTATCTTACTTCCCCAACCCAGTAACACAATACCCATTGGCAAGACATGTAGAGAGATCTGTTTGCCAGACAATACTGCGCCAGATTGGTAGATAAGAATGTTTAGTTTTGACGCCGTTTCAATACGAATTGCTTGGACTTTTGCGTCGTCTGTGTTGTACAAAGACATACTGACATTTTATCAGCGATAACGAATGTCGAAAAGTCAAAATATGAGGGAATAAGAACCTTGTGACATTTTGCGCATGGCAATAACTTTTTGTTATCAATTATAAATTTGATAACAAAATACTAAATAATTTTTTGTTATCTAAATACGACAATCAGAATTTGTCGTATTTATAAGGATCATTCACATTCGCATCGCAGTCACAAAAATACCTCTAATTTCCCCACATTTTGACAACTATTTGTCAAAATGTTGGGAATTGGCCTTCTGATATTTGACAATAGACTCTTATGGTCATAACGGTCACACGACACAGATTTTGGTCACTTAGATGTGAAGATCGCGCAAACCACTTATGAGTTTCGTCAGATAGATGCTTAGATGGCGCAAACCATATAATATCATTTTGGTCTGATTTATCCGAGAATGGCGCCAACCACGGGGGAGTCCGGAGACGTGTTATCGGCGTTGGTACTTAAGGTGGCACCGGTGCGTTTCACTAGAGGTTTGGAAATGTTCCGCATGATCTGAACAAGCATGGTTACGTATGGCTTAGATAGTTTCCAGAATTCTTTAATAATAATCATAAACAGAGGTAGATCTTACCACCGGTTTCTGAATTAAACATTTCAAACTGAGCATTACTCAAAGTCTAATCTGGTCTGATTACCTGTCAAAATTTAGCGGGTTTGACACATGCTTAACACAAAGTACATAATGCAGAAACCCGCCCTTAGCTTCATACTTGATACACTGAGTTATAACACGACGTCAATTTGTGTAAATAACTCTGGGTAAAGTTCGGGTCAACAAGTAATAGGGACCCGTTGTTCAACGTGTTTTGTATGCCCACGTGCTACCAGCTCGCATGCAAGTTGCATTACATTGCTACCGACGTATAATGTGATCAATCGTTCGATCGTGCTCCGCTATGTAATTTAACTTGCATGCAAGTTGGTTGCAGGTGGAAACCCGGCGTTAGTTATAATTTCTTTTAATGTTCATTTTGATTATTTCTAAGAACTGTGCAAGTTAAAGTAAATTAATTTACGATAGATTTGATGTACCCTAACTATAAAATACCTCATGGCTTTTTCTTGCCATTTTGGTATATAGTTACTTAAACCCTTAAGTAGGTACCTATATACCAAAAGGGCATGAAAGAGATTCCGACTGTGTAAGTCGATGGTAAGTGGGTACTTAACCTCGACTTACACAGTCGGAATCTACCCACTTAGGTACTTAGCAGTAGGTAGATTCCGACTGAAGGTATAATTTTCTTGATTACTCCTTCCTGATGAAGGTTGACGATTTTCTTTGTATTGCAAGAACCCAAGGCAAATCTAATGGTTCTGGCCGTCTACTTGTTATCTTCTTATACAAATGGAAAATCTAATATAAATTCATTAAAACTTTCTTATTCTGTAATGATAGATAAGTGGGCACTTTATTTATTACATAGGTAATCGTTTCCTTCCAAGGCACGTGCTTCAAATAGTATCAGTATAATTATGTAATATAGCAACGAAGCCCCTGGCGAGGAGCTCGTGGCTAAATAATAACAGCCGCACGGGTCGATCTTCAAGGTTAAGCAACGCTTGCCGAGGTTGGTCTGTGGATGGGTAACCATCTTAACATACCGAGACTCCTTCGTGCCTCGGAAAGCACGTTAAGCCCTTGGTCCCGGCTGTAATTTGTAGATCTTTGGCAGTCGTTACGGATAGTCAGAAGCCAGAAAATCTGACACCAGTCTTGCAAAGGAGTACCGTGTTACCCAGTTAATGGGTTGTGGAGGTCTGGTAGGCAGACGCTCTACTTAAAATACTGGTATTCAGCTGAATTCGGTTTGACTGGAAGCCGACCCCAATATAGTTGGGAAAAGACTAGGCAGATGATGAGCAACGAAGCCCCTGTCTGCCTGTGTCTGTTTGTAAGCTTCCTTCTTCTAAACCACGCAATGGATTTTGATACGGTTTCCACTAATATAAGGAGCGATAAACGAGGAAGATTTGCGTATATCATATGCACCCGTGCAAAGCCGGAGCGGGTGGCTAGCTACTAATATTAACTTCGTCTTTTGGTGTCTAAACCGCCTAGACATTTTAGTTTAAGTCGTGGAAGGTTCAGGTGGTTATGCAATATGCATGTTGGGCGGGAAAAAAGATGATGATGAATCAACAATCATCAATAACTTCCGTAACTTTACTAACATGAGGGATTTCGATGAAAAATTGTGGATAGGTTTTATGAAGTACCTACTTAATTTTCTGTTCCAAACCAAGACAAAGTACATAACAAACAATCAACGATTTCCATTGTAAAATGTGCTACCGAAAGATTTTGGAATATTAAACTTGGTCTTGCTAAACGACATTCTTCATGTCATTGACAACTGTGTAGGGACCCAGGAGGGTTGACAAAAAAAGCTGTTTCATTATTACAAAACTTCTCACGTTTTCTTCTGAAAATGCATGTTGTAGCTAGAAACCTATCTAGTTGTTTACGTGAGTCGGATTTAATAACGAGCGGCGGTCACAGTCGTTTTCCCTCTGCTGAGGAAATAGACGCGGTGCCAAGAAACATCAACAGCTGAAGACATTTACATTAGTACGTATTTCATATTTTTATTGTGGTCTCTTGAAATTAATCATGGTTCTTATAATTACTAGTTCTAGAACACTTATATAATATAACATCACGTCTGTATTTTCAGAAGGGTTAAAGAGAGGTTGACTCGTAGCGTACAGGTACCTACACCCATATTTCGTTTCCGTGGGAGTTAGCAAATAAATAAATCCTAATGTGATCCTAGAAATTAAAAAATAAAATCTACCAACACGGCATCATTATTTTGAGATTTCTTGTGATTAAAACAATACATTCCAGATAGGAAAAAAAATCATTAACTTTTAATTATGAAGAGGAATAAAAAAATACACAGTGACATTGAAAGAAAGCAACAAATACATTGCTTTAGTTATACATCAGTGGGTGGCACTTGCCGGCTACAGTTGATTCATATTTACATACTAAGTCTCTCCGTCGTTGCGCACTCAAGCAGAAAAAAGCTATCACAAGGTATCTACAAAGCCCTTAAGAAAAAAACAAACCATCTTCAGTTTTTATACTATAATGTAGTGAACAGAGAAATGTTCATTATCATAAACTAGAAAAATAACATTTATTTCAAGGCAAGGATCAAAAGCCAACTAGCAGTTGCTCAGGAAAGGTTTTAATAAAATAATTAAGTGGAGAAAGAAAACCTGCAAAGTTAGACGCCTTGATCTTGAATTTTAATTAATTCTGCCTATGGTTTTTATGAAAAGAAATAATATAAATAACGAGAAAAGAAATCACGAGCTTTCTAGTGCTCATAGTGCTCCTTGAAGAAGGCATTGAGGTTTACTGTAAGTGTGTGTTTCCTAGCTGACTACCCTGAGGAGAAACACCGAAACAAACTCAGAGGTCAAAGTCTCTTTTAAAGTCCATACAATCTGTACTGGTCAAATCAAATGAAAACCATCCATGTAGGTTAATGTCTGAGGTGGCCTTTTGAGAAAAGTGCCACACAGATTTGAGTGGACCTGTCCAGACAGTGCAAGCATTTGTCAGCTATCATGTAGCTCAAACTTAAAACTTTAAGGAGCTCAACGATTTGTCGAATAATACCAAAGTTAGGACATTTAGGTAGGCCGCATAAATAACTAAAACTGCCAGACTAACTCAAATGAAACCCTAATATGGCGGGCGGTCTACATAGTCCTCACATTCACAATACGTTATATGAGAACAATGCAGACCAGTGTCTGAAATGATCTTTTGAGGAAAGAACCACACAGATTTGAGTGGACCTGTCCAGTCAGTGCAAGCTTTTGTCAGTAGTCAAGTAGCTCAACTTAGAAACATTAAGAAGCTTAACGATCCGACGAAACAATGCCAAAGAAAGGACATTTGGGTAGGCCGTAAAAGTACTCAAACTGCCAGACATCGTAAAAATACTTGAAAAAAAAAAAAAAATAACCCACATAGTCCTCATATTCACTCACGTGTCTGTGAGAAAAAAGGTGTTCATGGACTGCTCGACGAGTTACATGGACAGCTGAAAAGGTATCCCCTTTGCATCCCCATGAAGGCTGCGAGGAATAGAGAGCGGCATAAAAACCGATTGTCTATTAAGAAAAACCCGTGAATGTGAAACGCATGGTGAAACTTTCCACTTTTGTAATCATGAAAAAATTAAATGATGTAGGTCAAGCTGTAGTACCTAGTCTAGTTCTTTATTAGCATCCAAAAAAAAACTGTATTAGACAGCTGATTTCTAATAATTTTTAAAAGTTGATTTTTATCTAATCACTGAAAGTTAGGATCATGATAAAAAATCACGTTGTCTCGACTTAAATTCCCTTATCAAAACATAATGACCATACGAAAACTTTTCTCAGCCAAAATCGAAGAAAATTCAGAACTCTTGCGAATTCTCTAAAACTTTGTCAAAATCTACTCGTTTTATTTTGTTTTCAATATTGTAAAGCAACGATAAAAGTTTGGTCAGTAAAAATGTATCCGCCTGACTGACTGACTGAATTACCTGCGCAAAATGGTTGCCATTTCTGTGAAATCTGTTTTGGATGCCACTGAGAGTTAATATTTGATTTTGATGAAGCAATTTATTATTTGACAGTATTGATAGATTACTTTTACTTTGATACATACTACTCCATTGGCGGCAGTGTATGTTTACAGGTGCCGTATTTAGGGTTCCGTACCCAAAGGGTAAAAATGGGACCCTATTACTAAGACTCCACTGTCCGTCTGTCTGTCTGTCACCAGGCTGTACTTATCTCCTGAACCGTGATAGCTAGACATTTGAATTTTCACAGATGATGTATTTCTGTTGCCGCTATAACAACAAATACTAAAAATATTTAAGTGGGGCACCCATGCAACAACCTTTTTTTTTCGGTTTATGGTACGGAACCCTTCGTGTGAGAATTCGACTCGCACTTGGCCAGTTTTTTATAAATTTTGGTGATGTTTTTTGACTGAGTGTGAAGATATGATGATTATTATTGCGAGCCGTTCAATAATGTTATATATATTCATGATTCTTTTGACTATTGATAGTCTCGCGTTGGCCCACAATCTCACCTGATGGTAAGCGAAGTTGTGAGCGACGATGGGGATGATAAAGAACGAAGGTGGACAGATGCTTGCCTAGAAGTAACCTATTCACTCCAATCATGACTTAGAGACGTGTGTTGATGTTTATCTGAGACTTTAATTTAAGGATCCGCTATGCTGTGATTTCATAATTTGTTCGATGTCATACATCATAGTGGCTGGTTTTGGTTCCAAAATAAACGGAAACTTATTTGATAAATCAGAATATATTATCAGATATAATCACGATGCATAGATTAATTTATTGCAAAAGTAAGTAATTATTCATGCCCGTTCCGTGTATTTATCGGCAGATGGTAGGATTATGATTTAAAAATAATATATTGTTTGTTCATTTTGGCTTTCGTTTTCAGTGCGTCTACATTTTGCGTGTTAAAAATTAATAAAAATGGTAAAAAGTAAATACATACATAAAATAAGCGGATTCAAAATATACCTACAGTTAATGTTGGATTTTGGAAAAAGGAACTGAATTAGTAGTCAACAAGGAACCTTTATAGTTTTGCCATGTCCGTCTGTCCGTCTATCCGTGGTTTAGCTCAGAGACGCTTTGCACTAGAAAGTTGGAATTTGGTATGGGTAATTGGTTATACATATTAATCACGCTGACAAAGTGGTAGAATAAAATTTAGATTTTTTTTTTTTGTAGTGTGCTACAGGTGAAGTGGCGATGTCTTTTTTATCGTCTACCCCATAGTGTGGGGTGTTGTTGGATTGATCGTTGTGCTCTGATTGGTCGACATTTTATGTTAGTCCACAATTTCTCGGAAGGACTTCGAGAGATTAAAGACTATCAAATGTTGATGCGTAAAAAAGTATGCCAAATGGTCAGTTGAGAAGTTATTGAGAGTTTACAATCTCTCAAGATATTTTATATTCTTACGGAGTTTACCATTTTTCGGGGACATATACAAGGTTGTGGCTAAATAGTTTTAGCCGCACCGGTCACTCTTCGAGGTAAGGCGACGTTCGCCGAGATGGGTAAGTTCGTAGACGGGAAACCATCCAAAATACACCAAGACTCCTCCGTGCCTCGAAAAGCGCATTAAGCAGTTGTTCCCAGATGTCATTTGAAGACTGCATAAGCGAGAAAATCTGACACCTTTCGTGCCAAGAGGATGAATGAATGCATGATAATAATGAAATGATATAATATCGTGTTACTCAAAATCAGTTACTGGGTTGATAAGGTGAGATACGCAGTCGCGGTGCAGCCAGTGAGTCAGTGAGTATGATTCAAGCCGATGTGAAAGTTTCAGTTGCTTATTTTTGTAATCGGTGGAATTTTAGTAAATGAAAATATTTTGTACTTACAAGCTTTTATATAACTTGCCACTGGTTAGTTTGTATGGGTCAGATCTTGCCAGTTGAAACAGTTACTTTATCGTAAACCGATTCCATACTCGTGTTTCAAAACCGATTTCTCCGAAAGGCCACGGGCGCCCCGTGGTTCATTAGGAACGAACGACTCCATGTCGACCTTAAAATCCCGACAGTGAAGCAGTTCATGAAACGACTATCGCAGCGTTTCATCGAAACTGCTTCAAAACACCAAAATTCCCTTATCGTATCGGCCACCCGATACACTCCCTCACTGATCAGTAGGACTCGCCGCCCGCGGCATACCCTCGTCGAACCAGACGACCCCATCACCCTGATTCAAGAGAGCCGTAGGGAAACCAGCACTCTTCGTAAACACACACGACACAGACCGCGTTCCGTTTTCCGGCCCCGCCGCCGGGGCCCGTCGCGACGTCCCAGTAATAACCCTCCCCGACCTTTGATTACCGAGCCAGCCCGCGTCGCTGAGCCAGTAGTTTTAAACTCCCCAAATAATGTTACGACCCAGCCTGTCCCTTGCTGTTCCTCCCAAATGACGCCGCTAGCCGAGGTCCTTATCCCACAGGGGATGCCCTAGCGAGCGGTCATTTAGTTTTAGTTTTATTTTAGTTTGTAAGCCCTGGCTGGGGGCCTTAGAGTCATTTAAGGCCACCACAGGATAGTCCGGTTAAGCAGTAACCAGCCTTAGTGTGCTGAACTGCGAGTGGTCATCGTCAAAAAAAAAAAAAAAACCATACTCGTGTGGTTTGGATGACAATGACAATACACGGTCAGCTGTGGTGGCATTGTAAACAGAGAGACGGTCCTTTTAATTTTGATAAGAGGTCTCAAATAATAGGGTAAGCTGAGAGGAATACAAAAAGAAGTTGGTTTTCAAAATGCTTTTGGAAATTAATAATTTCACTAACCTGTTTTTTTAATTGGGTCGACTGCAAAAAGGAAGATGTTCTGTTGAGTCTGTATATACTTTTCGTGATAAGCAATTCTTGGTATCGCTCGATCTCGCCTGATGGAAAGCGAGAGTCGTGAATTTAGCATATTTACAGTATGAAATGAAAAAGGATAAGATCGCCGCGAATTGGTCGCTTGAATACGCGATCGTCGTATTTCATTGTACTGCAAACGCGATCTTGATGCGCGCCGGCAGAGGGCACCTTCCGGTTTTGCCAAACAAATCAAAACGATCGCGTATTCGCGCAATACTCGCTATCGAACGTAACATAGCAAAAAATTGTCTCCATTTCATTTTATTTACAAATATAATGCACATTTTACAACATCGCATTATGTTACACAGTACGTTTAGTTTACAATGTAACAGGAATTTTATATTGAAGTAAACAGTTTAAACAAATACCAATCAAGTGGGATCCGGCTCCACTATTTGATACATGCACGAGCCGAGTTTAAATTCAGCTGAAAGGGGTGCAATGCTGAGTACCTACGTTATTTTGAACAAGGTAGGTTTTTTCAGATTCCAATGTAGATTGTTTCATTCGCATACAAAAGGAAGTTTTTTATACCGGAACCCCAATTGCTTAACTGATAAAATTGCATATTCTTTCACAATCGATAAGAACACCATCTCCATTGCTTCATATCCTACTAATACTATAAACGCGAAAGTTTGTAAGTATGGATGGATGTTTGTTACTCTTTCACTTCAGAACGGCTGAACGGATCTTGATGAAAGTTGGCACAGAGGTAGATTATAGTCTGGAATAACACATAGGATACTTTTCATCCCGGGAATATGTTCCCTTGGGTTAATTTTCGACATAAACGCGACCGGAGCCGCGGGCGGTAGCTTAAAAATAATAATAATACAAGATTTTATTTAACTTGCACCGTTCGTAGTTTGTAGGTATGTAGGTAAGTAAGTTGTCTTGTATTTTTTGGTATCCGCTTGAGTTGAAATTTTGCACACACCTTTTAGTTCTGGTGACTATACAATACCCATATTGAAATGATTACAATATTGAGTATTGCAAAAAATCAGCTCAATCGAATAGCAACATGTGGTAGAAAAGTGGTTTTTAAAATTTTGACGGACATCTGACATATACGATCAGTGAAAGTTAAATAAAAGCCTGTTAAAAGGAATAGTGATATAGGTATGCGTTATGTATGCCCCCCCCCCACGCTGGTTTATGGTGTATTTAAGACGTCACAGTTGGTACAAACAATCGTTTAGTCCGGTTAAGCAGTAACCAGCCTTAGTGTGCTGAACTGCGAGTGGTCATCGTCAAAAAAAAAAAAAAAAAAACAAACAATCAATTTTATCTTTTATAATAATATTAGATTAGAAATTTAGATTTTACTGTTGTTTTCCCTAAACAGTGAAACAAACAAACAGTAAACTTAAAACAATAAGTAGTCTGTTCAGAAAACCATTCAATTTTATCTAAAGGGATGTATGACCGTTTCGAAACACTACTATACTTAGGGCTGTCACGCGTTCGGATACAGTCGGACATCATAGCTTTGTATTTTCGATGTACTCGTTAACATCCGGCAAAAGGCGGACTGACGTGATTTTGTTAGTCGTATATTATGATATAGGATCGAAAAAGTCTGGGGTAACATACAATACTGTTTTATCATTTAAAAAAATGATTTGTTAAAATGGCAGGTTCTTGCAGAATGAAAATAAGGCCCAAATGTACCTGAAACCAATATCATCTCAGCGACCATCAATGGTCTACAGGGAAATAAAAAGAGGTATTTTAGAAAGTTTGCGGTTGTGATGCGCTGAACCGCTAATTGGCACATTCTAAATTCAAATTCACCGTAGGAAATTTCATAATAATAATCGTTTGTTTATAAAAAGGGGCACACTTACAATTTTTTTTTTTAAAGAACGCTGTTGCTAATTTCCCTGAACTAGGATGAACCTGTGCTTCAGGCTAAATTAAAATATACATCTGCCAATCAGCTGCTAAACAACGTTGAGATTTTTATAATCAAGGCCCAAGATTCTGAATAAGTTAAGGTATCCGACTTTTAAAGTAAGTAGGTTTTACCCCAAATCCGGCCAAACGTAGGTTTGGTCGAACGACTTTATATAAAATGTATACAACTATAAATTCCTAATAACTAATAAACATGCTTAAAATGCTTTCACAGCTTTCTGGGCAACGCAACCCTATCAGTAGACACTACCACGTACTACAGTAGTTAAACACCGGAACTATGGTCGCTCTACGAACACTTAGATGTGCATAAAAATAGTACCCATTAATAGACTGCAGTAGTAATAATAGAATATCGAACATTAATATTATTAGTATGCATCGGTCTGCTTTTAGTAGGTACCTACGTTATCTTAAGCCATTGATCGCGCCTGTCATTTATAGATTTTGACAATGGACAGAAGCGTGAAATTCAAAGAATCAATCTTGCCAAAAGAATGTTACAGAAGAAGTGACCAGTCTCAAGTTGTACCTATTGGAATTAAGTCAATTTGTAAAGAAACTTTGTGTCACACGTAAATGATGTGAGTAAATTACTTGAAAATATGCTGAATTGTTTTAAACTAGTACCTATATTGGAAGTCAAATTTACAGGGGAAATAATTATTTTTGTAATAATTATTTATTATAGGTCTAGGTGTAAAGGAATGCTAGAAATGGATTCCGTTTTTTCTTCCAAACCTGGAAATAAGTCGTTTTGAAATGACACTCCTCAATTATAATTGGTTCGTTGAGTACAAATAAACAGTCGCTACTTTTTAATGCTCATATTGTATATATAGCGGAAGATATCACACTAGCGCACGCAAATTGTTGCAGACAATTTTTGTAATTTGCCATATAGCTTAGCTTAGCTATCTCTTTCTGTATCAAACGTTCGTATCGTCCGTATTATCTATCATACCACCACCGTACCTCGAAAAGCACGTTAAGCCGTTGGTCCTGCGCCAGATCTCCCTCCGGTCGTGTCGGGTTGCCGTCCCATCGGAATATGAGAGTGATGGAAGAGGGAATGCGCCTGGCTTTGCGCACACATAGGTGCACTATAATATGTTCCACGTCGATGGTTAGTCACGGTTGAGATTGGTCGCCATGTCAGAAATCGGTTTGCAGGACCATACATTATCTATCGCAGTCGTACAGTTAGTACATTTGAAATAAGAACGCAACGATATCTGAACTCTGCTCAGTATGAAGGTAGCGTATCTTTCCTTTGTATTATCATTGTATTCAGCTGCGTCCGGGCAGACTGGACAAAACTGCAAATAGGCCAGACAGATTGACTGGTGCTCTTTCCTATGAATGCTTTTAAAAAACGTTTTAGTATCTCTTTCCTCGCACGGTTTCTACAACTTGATAAGACATGGAGATAAAACCTTCCGTTCGAAAATCCGTAACGGGCGGTTAAATGCGTTTGAAATTCGCAGTTTAGAAGAACAACGCGGTTATGTAGAAAAACATGTAAAGCGACTCAATTTTATAATATTTAATTAATGTCTAACTTTAGGTATGATCTGTATTTAATCCATACTATCCTCCATACGTACCTATATGTATGTAGAGGTTAAACATAATCTATCTAGCTTTTTTTAAGGATGGGAAATCATCAAATGACTTCTTCCGCTCTAGGTGGAACGGGAGAAGTCAGACTCTACTGACTAAAACACTGCAACCCATCCGTGTTCCTTCTAAAGCCCTTTGCGTTCCAGGGCCGCGGTGACTCTTTCGAACAAATTCCGCAACCCTGACAGGCTCTGGCCCTAGCAGGCCTCGTTTCCTATGCTGTCATCTCTTTGAGCGCGCGCGTGGAACACAACGCGCCATCGACTCGGGCTGGTGGTGATCGGACAGCGAGCCACCCAACGTTCGCCGTCCACAGGCCCGCGCCTACAGTGGCCGGGTATCGCTCTGCGACTCCCGACGCCCGGTGCGTCTTCTTCTGTAGCTGCGATTGGGGCGAAGGCCTTGTCGCTTCGTCGCGGGGCCCGCGTCCTCCTTCGCTAGCATTACTGCGGCGCAGAAGGAGGTGACCGCTTCCCAAGCCTCCTCGCTCCGGACCATGGATTTATCCAGGGCCGGACGCGAGACGTCACCGCCGCCGATCGCCTCGACAAAAATCTATCTAGCTGGACGTAGAAGTAGTTATCAACCACTTATAAAAGCATTTATCTAAATTGACTAAGTGGTTCTCGAGTTATTAGGATACTAACAGAGAGACGTACCAATAGTGTTTAAGTCCTATGTCCTTTCAATTGAGTCGCCACCATATTGTTTTCTTAACTAATATTTCAAGTGTTAATAGGGATTCCTCCCTATTAACACTTGATCCGATTGCAAAAAAAAATATACCAAACTATCACCAAGTGTCATATGAACCCGAAAAAATGCACGATTCCTGTAAAATAGACCACGTGGACGTTATCAAGAATCACCAAACTAACGATAGTCGTAACGATATCGTCGAGCCTGTCATAGTTGCGGAATTTGTTCGAAAGAGTCACCGCGGCCCTGGAACGCAAAGGGCTTTAGGTTAGGAAATTATGATGATGCCAATGCAGCCGTTTAGTTGTTGGCCTAGCCTTTTCATTGAGCGGCACCGTTTAATCAGCGGTCTAAGTGACATCCAGCCAATGCGACACATACATAAGCAAATTATGCAGGGCAACACTGATGTCGATGTACTTATTTCATTTATAACTAATTCATGCTGGTGCTCCCCGTTCACATGCATTTTTAACTTGATTTGTAGCCCAGATTGTAGGAATTCATATTATAAAAATATCTACAGATACTAATAATACACACATCAAAAGTGTCTAGGGATCAAGTACTTTATAGAGTATCGCCGCAATTGAGGATTTTCATTTTTTAGTTATTGAGTGTATCTCACTATTTGAATAAATATTTTCCTTAAATTTTGATTAAAAATAGAAAATCAACTACCAATCAAGATTCCTGTAAAATTGTGTAATAGCGTATTTACAAAAACATTAAAATTTCTGCAACGGAACTGAAAAAATTGCATCGTTATAGAGTGACGACATTATTTGACATGAGAAGAGATGATGAGAGCCGTCGGAATGTTGTAAGCTGGTTCCAGGCAACGTCCTGTAGCTGTCGCTCTTGGTACTACACAGAGCACCACCTCTGGGCACGCTATCGTATCACGGGCAGCGTGGCCGAGGGACATGGAGGAGGATCTCGCATCACCACTTGTAGACAGGACCAGTACATCCAAAATACTGCTCGATGGAATCGTACCATGACCGCCATGATATTGGCTATGAGGCTCTACAGCTTTTCAGGCTTGCTGATAAGCGGCCAAACCTTCCGAATTCGTTTACGTGAAGTGGGTCTGCATTCCCGAATGCCGCTGAGAGTTCCACCTATAGCACCATGCAATCGTAGGGCCCGTTTACAATGGGCTCGCGGACACAGAATTGGGAGAAAGAAGGCTGGCGTTGTGTTTGCTTTTCCGATGAATGTCGTTTCGGTATGAGGCCGGATACAAGACGTACTCTAGTCTGGACGTCAAGAAAGTTTGAAATTTTAGCAGAAAGTTCATTAATATGGATGGGGACAATAATGGTTTAGGCCGGTATTTGGACCGGTGGAAGAACCGATCTCATTTGAATCACGGGCAAGCTCAATGCTCAGATTTATGCAGAGAGGATTGTATCAGACGTGACCATGCCTTTGCGATGCCGGTTGGGTGATTCGTTTCGACTAATGCATGACAATGCACGTCCACACATGGCTAGAGTAGTCACGCACACTCTTGCCGATGCTCGCATCAACGTTCTGCCGTGGCCTGTTCAATCGCCAGACCTCAACCCAATTGAGCACGCATAGGATATACTCCAAAGAAGAGCTCTACCGAGACTGGATGCCGTGCATACCCCACAACATTTTGACTAGTTAGAAAGAACGTGGGCGGCTATTTCTCAAAATGATTTTGATGAACTGATTTTAAGCATACCAAATCGCTGTGATTGTGCGAACGAATCACACAAAAACAGCGATTTGGCATGCTTAAAATCAGTGGTTAAAACACAGATTATATGTTTTTATCTTTACAAAAAAAAATTACCCCTTTTTTGCCATTTAATTGTAGACATTAACTTATTTTAATTTGGCTAGTAATAAAAGCTCCGACAAAAAAAGAAGAACTGTCCTTACTCAAAATATTAAATCTACTGCCTAAAATACTAACTTTCCGACTACTTTTGTCCGAATAAAAATGACGAAACGACCGAATGAGATACTGAAATCGTCGACGTCTACTGAAAACTATGCTTTGTAATTTTTATCTTTACTTGCCTACTATTAATTCATAAATTACCTTTCATATTTCATAGACTGTGGTGCTATTTTAACTGTAACATTATATTGAAAATATTATTCTGAGTGGTTATACAGAAACTTATAAAAAAAACAAAAATGTACTTGTAACAATAACTTTTACTTGCATCATTTATCATGAATTTTACTTACCACTGGTATGCTTCGACATCGGTACCTATTTCAGGCGTTAAAAAGTCAGAACAGTCGTATTCATGGTTTAATCTAAAACCAAGTAGACTTTACTATTATCCTGTATTATTATTCGACTTTAAAAATTTCCTTGTTTTTATAATGTCAGCGAGAACAAAGATAAAAATATAACAAAATTCAGTTTATTATGAAAATGTAGTTTTAATAGGTAGTAGAAAATGTTAGGTATACATAATTGTACTTATGAACTAAGTAGGGAGGCAGGTAGTTAGTTGTCAGTAGGTATCTTAACTATTTTCATTGTATTATAAGAGCAGGTCTGGATTTAGTAGGACGACCCCGTTTCCTTTTTTGTCCTATAGGTAGTGCTTTCGCTTCCATGGTCGGAGTCGCGAGCTTCAATCTAATAGCGAGCCCTAAAAGATGTTTACAACGTATTTTTTGTAAAACTGCGGGCAAGTGCAGGATCCTTTTCTCCATTCTACATTTTGTGTTTCGTTTTTAGGCACTGTGACTTTCCAGAAAGCGAAATGTTTTATCTTGTAATCTTCAAAGTTTAACCACTGCTCGCCGTACGATATCTCCCCTACTTGGCATCAAGTATTCAGTGTATGCCGTGTTGGATGATAAAATCTTTATTCTTAAATCTTTCCTTGCCCAGCAATACCCATCAGTCCAGTCCTTCAGCTCAATAGTTGGTGTTTCAGGTAATGATTCTTTACAGCTTTGTAAAGACCACTGAGCTACCATCTCAGTGGCAATGGCCAAGAAATGTGAAAGTGGAAGACGTTCACGTAAGGTGTTGTGGTCTTTAATGTTCCGATTGAACGCTTCTAAAAACCAATTCGGATGTTTCTTTAACCATTCTTCTTTGAAGTAGTGAATGAACTCGGTTTGAAGCTGCCATTTTTCAACAAAAGCCTGTGATGCAGCATTAAAAACTTCATATGATGTAGCATTATGAAGTGCGTCTGTCTTGTATAATTTCTTTCCGTTTCGTTTTATTGTTGACGAGTTTCTGAACTTTTTGCTGCATTTTCTTCGCGTGAGCCCAGCACATACGAACAACTGGTGTAGTACCAAAAACTGCGATGAAAGCATTTGTTTTACTCTGAGCAGCGTCACAAACTAAAACTTTAGGTTGCATCACGTGATCAAATAAAGACAGAACCTTTTTTTTAGGACCGATAAAATCATTTGAAAATCTTCTTGACGTTCATTACTGGACACACCAAGACAAAGCGGATGAAACTTACGGTTCTTATCAGTGGTACCAAGAACTAACACGGGGAACCCTTGCCATATGAGTTTATATGTGGCGTCTATGTGCAGTACATCCGTGGAACAAACTATGTTGAGTAATTTTTTAGTTGACAACGCGAGACGAAAACTTGGTTCTTCCGCTTCTATCACGTAATAGCTGAACACGAAAACTTCATTTTCATCATCGGGAATAGTTGTTCGATCGAAAATCCATTTTTCAAGCTCACCTAAGTAAATTGCAGCTCTTCCGAATTTCTCGCGCCTTCTGTCATATAAGTAGTTGTTAAGTTGCCGTTTCGAAGGTACCTTTATCCCTGTCATGTTGTTCAGAACCTCTAATATAGCTTTTGGTTTTAGGCGTAAATCAAACATCTTATTTATTTCTCTTTTAACGTTTTCCGGAATTCCGTACTCACTTCGCGTACCAATCTGGTCATGGTTGTGCTCTGAAGTGGTCTTAAAAATAAGAATATCATTGCAGTCATTCACAAACAATAAATACAACGCACAATCACACTGTGGCCCCTTGGATTTTACCTTGTTACAACGATAGAAACGTTTTTGGCCTTCATCACTGTCCCGCGTATAGTTTCTTGACCAAGTCTTTTCATTACTTACAAATTCCTCTGCTTCTTGTACACTATAGCACCGTTTGATCAACACCCAACTTTTATTACGACGATTCTTCTTCACCGGTACTGATGAACCAGCTCCCTCCTCTTCCTCCTCCGACTCAGAACGGTACACAGGTACCTCATCCATATTTCGTAACAATACCTAGGTACTAAGTTTCCTTAATAGATGGTAAGTTAGTAGTTTCCTTAGTAGATTTATTAGTTCGTTGACATGATAATATTAAACCAAATAGCAACAAAAACTATTTAATTTTGTAACATAAACAGACAAAACACGCAAGGATCGGTCGTTGCAAGCACACTGCGCTCGGATCTTTCGAACTCGCACGCGAAAACAACCAAACGCAACCCGAACCCGATCGCGCGGGCCGAACAGTTGAGGTATTTTCATAATTAATGAGAGTTAAAACATAAATTTGAAAACCAACAATAGAAATTAAAACAGTTCATGCAAGTTGTAAAAATATGATTATTTAGACAAAACCTCTGTTGTCGGTAACTTAGTAATTTTGTCGGAGGTTCAGTATTCTATTCGGAAGTTTAGTTTTTTATTCGAAGAACCATTTTTTTTAGAAGATTATGTAATTTGAACATGCATGCATTTGTTTGTTAAAAATTGGATATTTTTTTCGGTATGTTTTGGGTTTTTTTTGTCGGTAATTCATTATAACGCTGGTTAATTAGAATAATAGTCGGCCACAGATCGCTGGATATTAATTTGTTTTTCGGAACCATTATTATTTCCCATTTAATTTCCCACAATTTGCAAAAAAAATATATTTTCCTAATTTTTACTAAAGTTAGGGATTAGTTGCTAGCTTAAACTTAGGAATTAAAGTAAGAAGCCAGCCTGGAAAACTAGATTTGCTAAATATTAATCGGATATTTTTTATAGTTAAAAATGTACTTGATCCCTAGACGCCTGCCAGGGTTGCGGAATTTGTTCGAAAGAGTCACCGCGGCCCTGGAACGCGAAGGGCTTTAGAAGGAATACGGATGGGTTTTAGTCAGTAAGAGTCTGACACGCCCTTCCGCTCCACCCAGAGCGGAAGAAGTGATTTGATACTGCCATACTTTAAAAAAAAAAAGCCACTTTCGACGTGTTTACTAGCATATTACATGCTAGTAAACACGTCGAAAGTGTCTAGGAGGCGCGCCTATCACCAGAAATCAATAGTTAAGGCATTATGCGTTCTCGTACCTATAAAGAGAACAGAAAAAATCTATTAAAGAAGAGAAACAAAGAGGTTTTTATAACCGCATCCCCAGGCCACCAACAATTTCAACTTTATATAATTCACTTAACCCACGAGTAACCTCATATGACGCTCATTTTTAACTAATTCTGATTGTAGTAGGTACTTTGATTATTTTAATATGATTATGTGTATCATTTTATTATATTTAAATTTTTGTGATAGATAATTAGGTACTTGTCGTTAGTTGTTGATTATTGTTATCATGATTTACATGTATGTTTTTTTTATTACGTTAACACGAACGGCAATCATAGAGTTTTTATATCATATTATATATATAATATATATAAATGTTATTTTTGGATTAAAACGTTATTTTTCTTTAATTATTATTCTAAAGTTTTTTTCGTTTGACTGTACTGATTTTTATTCATTTATAAGTAGTCCTAGTCGCTGGAAGAAAATATTAAAATTAAATCGATCGATCGAATCGAACCTGGGACCGCGGTCCCAGTCGCCGGAAGCCTCCCTAAAAAAGCAGGCTCTAAACCCGAAAACTAATTTAAAATGGATTTTTCGCTACCTTGGACAGGGCAGGTTGTAACATATTCCCTCAGCTGAAATATAAATAAACGTACTCACAATACTGTTGTGACGATTCCCCTGCCGTTTGAGCAGTTGCATATAGAATATTTCATGTTTATTTTATTACCCAAGGCTCATTTAACTTCTATATGGGACTTGGAAAATAGATTTATGCGGATTGGACTCCCTTCTTTTCGTGGAGCTAACAGCTTAAAAACTAAAGAAGTTAAATTGATAAAGATATTATTGGATTAATACATCAAAATTCGAATATATTCAGAATTCCAATTAACAATTTAAAATTATTGTCACACGAACCGACCAAAGCGTTTTTGTTCATCTCATTTTAACTAATAATAATATAGAGGTAAAATTGTTTATTTGTTTGTTTATACCGATGACTCTTAAATGTAATCTCTTGAGATTACCCTTAAGAGTCCTACCAGTGAAAGAATATAATATAATATATTATTTCACTGGTAGGAAGCTGCATTAGGGGTGTCAAACTTTTTACTATTGTCCTACTTTTATCCCGAACTTAAGTCATTTTTCTCCGTGGTAGGCTCCAGAGCAAGGCCGCGGGAAAAGATAGTACCTAGGTACTTACAAAGGAATATTAAAATTTTAAAGCAAACTCAAGCACTCCCAAATTCAAATATCAGAGTCCGGAGAATGCTCACTCAAATCGACCAATAGCAAGACCCAATATATTGCTTTTGTTTTTGTCTGTTGTTATATAACGCGCTGCATCCACAATATTAGTGCCAAATCTCTAACATTCTCGTGTCACAGGGTTTGTAACCAAACTCCTCCGAAGTCAAAGTCAAAGTCAAAACATTTATTTCAATTAGGCCATTATACGGCACTGAACGTCATCATTTACAGTTCAGTAAAAAAATAGTATTAAATTAATAAAGTGACTCTACTGTCCATTCGGAAAGGTAGATTCTTATGGAGAAGAACGGACAAGAAACTCCATACTTACTCTTTTCAAATAATGGTTTTACAAAATTTGGTATACAAAAAAATAATCTAATATAATGTGAGGACGATGCACCCAGAGTATGCTACTTATAGAAACAAAGTATTACCAGCAGAGGTAAACTTATTCATTTTCTAAATAAATTTTGGTAAATGGTACTCGCATATTTACAAATATTGGAACCATTAATTAAACAGTGTGTGAGTTAACAGAAAAATAAAAACACAAAAAAGAAACAGTATATTTATAAAGTTAATACATAAATCAACCAGTTTGATTTTGTCTACCCCCTTGATTGTCCTATGGAGCAGGACCAGCATGTTTCCAAGCATTCTTATCCTGGATGTAATCTTCTAATTTGTAATAATTATGCTTGTTTACAAAGTGTGCTTTCAACATAGGTAAGTTTTAAATTTTCGTTCCGAAACGGCTTGACCGATTCTTATGAAATTTTGTGTGTATATTCAGTAGGTCTGAAAATAGGACGTAAACTATATTTCATACCCATAAGAGTGGTCGGCCCCAAAGTTTTTTTTTACATTTATCTGTTTTATGATTTGGCAATAAATCGATCTAGCTAGGTTTTATTTTTAGAAAACGTTTACAAAAAAAAATCGAGCAAAGCTCGGTCATCCAGGTACCGAATTTAACGACAGAATTAATTAAAAAGGATAGGTTGAAGGAAGGTCCCATAAAGTAGGTACCCAAGCCACTATGTGTACAATAGTCCCACACAAATTCAGATTAGTGTGTGTAAGCAAAATTATGTTGACGAACCTGAACACTACAATGTAATCTGTTCGTCTAACAGGATGTTTGATTATACTAAAGTCATGAATTGTAAACTTTCAATTAGACTATTCCTAGATGCTATGTCATGTTCGAAATACATGTATTGCAAATCATATAAGTTAAAGAGGTATAACTGTTGTCTCCCTAGCCTTATTCCCAACTATATTGTGGTCGGCTTCCAATCAAACCTTCTTCCAAAGATCTACAAATGACAGCCGGGAGTCCGGAACCAACGGCTTCACGTGCTTTCCAAGATACGTACTCGTAGGAGTCTCGGTATGTTAAGATAGTCGTCCATCCACTAAAACCCTACTTGTGCAAGCATTGCTTAACTTTGGAGATGTTGTTATTTAGCCACAAGCTCCTCCATGTAAGTTATATAACCTAACCAACTGGATTATATACGGAAGGACACTATCCATGTTATTCTTTTAAATACTGGGTATCACATTTCCCGAGTGAACCGATTTAACGAGTTGGCGGTTCGACGAATAACGTAAATAATCCTGGGATTCCTGGGTAAACAATAAAAAAGTTTTAGTTGTTGTACCCAGCAAATAAAGATTTCTCTGATTGGTCTATTTGACAGACATTCATAATGTGTGACTGGGAATGGATTGAGGCTCAGTGATATATTGATTTATCTATAAAGTAATCAAAAATAGTCGATAGGGTTTAAAGACCGCAGACCGAGGACTTGAAGCTCTAGACAAGTGACATTCTGTCCACGCCAGTGTGGAGAAGACTTTTGTCCAAACGTCAAAAATGGGATTGACAAACGCTGTCGAAATGTCACGTAACCACTGGAATCCGTGAAGGCCGCGGGAATCCGCTGGAAGGGGGACTTAGGGGAGGCCTTTGACCACCAGTCGTCTTTCGGCTTAAACGATAATGCTGAAGACTTAATCTTTTACTTTCTTTTGCAGAGAGAATCCTCGGGAACTCCGCAATAGAGCGGAGAAGATGCGCAGAGACAGATTAAACCAGTCGGTGGCCGAGCTGGCGCTGATGGTGCCGCCAGTGGTGGCTGCCCGCCGCAAGATCGACAAGACCACCGTGTTGCGTCTCACTGCACACTACCTGCGAGCACACCAGTATGGTATGTACACCAAGTATTTCGGGGTTTCTTCCTAGCGTCGGCTTCCACTCAAACCAGATGCCGCGCACTAGCATGTTATATGGAGCGAAAGCCTATCTGAACTCCACAACCCAGTAGCAAGGTTTCATGATACAAGGGGTAATTGATATGGAGGGAAGGAATTAATTAGAAATTATATAATTATTTCGCCAGATTGCTAACGCCGTACGATTGTAATAATAATGTATTGTAAGTATATAGGAAACTATTGAATTTGGATGGGATTTATTGTACCTAAGCAAAACAAATTTTTCATAATATTACCTATATCGAGAAATTATAATCTAACAAAGATTAATTACAATCTCACGGAGTCTTAAATTTTCCGGTTCAACCTTTCTCATTTACCTATCGCTCTTCTTACTTGTGAAATTCATATCACAATCCAAAAACGTTGATACAAAGATTCCCCACAACGCCTCTTAAAGTTAAAATTTCCAAAAAATCCTTTTCGCGCAGATGCTTACATTCTAACAAAATAAACCTATATTACAAATTTCATCTTTCAGCATTCTATCTAGCCTTAATAGTTTTGACTGTGCGTTGATGTCAGTCAGAACGATTACAAAACGATTTTATAAGTCTTATAATATAGTATATAGTCGAGAATATAAACAATTGTTAAACTAAACGAATAGGTACACGTGCTACAAACAGTAACTCAAAAAACAAAAGATGAAAAAAAGCTTCACAGAATAAACTCTCTTCGCTTTGAGATAGTGATTTGAAATCTAGATTTGAAGTTTCGTTTTTCTAGTTTCTGCAGTTCACAGAGTAAATATCGCTTTCAAGAGTCACGAGTGACGGGTAAATAACGTTTAAGAAATAAAAGGTCCAAGACTTAGGTATAGGTTCACATAAACTAGAGCTTTCTTCATAAAAAAGCTTCTAGTAGGTAATGTGAGATGAAAGCTTTTTAAATTAGATTTAAAGAGATTCTAGGGAAGAATATTGTACTTACGTTTTACCTTTTTTCTTTTAACTATTATTTACTGGGTACTTATTTTGTTGTTATCTTCTCGTCAGTCCGCGGACTTGTATTTCTTGCACACTTTATACGACAAGGATCAGATGACGCAGTACAGTGATCTAGTTCTACGCTTTAATTTGTAAATATTTTCTAGTTTCACTACATTCCATAAAATAATTGTTATGTGTTGGAATGCAAGCTCCACCCATACCAATTACGATGGGCTTACGCGACCGAATTGAAGAGTCCTAGTGTGAAGTATGATTACGTTGAAACAAAGGAGAATTATCTCTGGTAGGGTAGTAGACGGACGATGCAGGTGCGCACATTTTGTATCATGTTATTAATGGTATGTCATTTTCCACATACGAGCGTATAACTTTAATAAAATAAGGAGACAGCACTGAATTATCGGAAAGTTGACGTCCAATTAGCGTATATGTGCTAATGAATTAATAACATTCAATCTTTACTTACAAATTGCCTAAGAATCGGAATGTCTTAGAATTACTTAGCTTGTGATTTCATAAAGTTACGCTATCCGTAATTAGACGATAAGTAATAATCCTATAGGAGTTTGATACCACCAGAAACATATTTTTTTTCTAAATAGGATGACACAAACCTGTCATTTACCTGACCTAGGTATACCGATCAAAAACAAAACTATTAAAGTGACAATAATTTATAATCTAACTACCAACATGCCTTTATTATTGCGCACAACAGGTATCATGTACATAGCACTTGCTATGTATATACACTGAGTCACCAAATTAGAATATTTATTTCATAGCTAAGTACGTATAAAAGGCAGGAGTGGGGTAGGTAAAGCATCGTTTTTAGATAAAGGACTTAGAACAACAAAGTTAGTTAGCAAAGTAACTACTTAGCTAGCGTCTACGTTAGCATCAGTTCAAGGCTAGACTTAATGTTGATGAAGCTAATGTTTAAACATGAGCAATGCCTTCTCTTAAATGTAGTATATTGATTTTCTGACGTGAAAGTGCAAAATGTATTAAGAAACATTGTTGCGGCGTCGTTTTCTACAATGTGACATTACTCCGCCCAGATTATTTGTGCTTGTAATAAATTCGATCGCGATTGTTCTCGATTAGGCGGCTTGGAAGTCGATGATTTGAAAACTGCAGTTACAATGTGTTGCCTATGGGAGGATCCGCCGGTTACTGGACGCACCAATATAGGTACTAGTGCAAAGTGCAAATCTATTCATAGTACGGCTCACACATTCGTGTCACTATTAGTTTGCCGAGAAATGTAACATGCATTACATTAACCACGCTTTACATAATAATATATGTGTCGTCATAATAATATATGCGTCTGGGATGTTATTTGTACTTTAATTTGTATGATACAATATAATACGTAACATGCACTGAAAATACTGAACTCATATTTTCTCAGCCATCTAAAATGATAAAAGGGTGTCAAGTCACTTAGTTGAAATTAACTCTCCGACGTATCAGTGCGTGTTATTAAGAAGGTAGATGGCACTAGACTAGTAAAAAAGTGGTAAATCACTTGAATGCAGTAAAAAATGGTGTTTAAGTACTTAAAGTTATGTAAAACATTTCCATATTAAAAAAAATTAGCACAATTAGTTATTGCAATGTAACATATTTGTCTATCAATATAAAATCCGGTCGCGTATAGTAACGTGAGTGCGCGGGTGCACGTGCGTGGCCATGCTCCTCGCTAAGGGCGTCAACACACTGCATTGCGAATTGCAGTTATTTTAGTTTCAATGTCATCGTGGACATGTCAGAAGCCGTCGGCGTAGTGTAGCCATAACCTCATACAACATGAGTCCATCACAATTTAAAAATATCGTTTTACGATTCTACTAAAACAGTTGAGAGTGAAGTATGTGACTTTATTTACTTTTTGTGATGCATGTTGTCTGTTGTATGGTTGATTTGTATTTACATAACGTTTCACTTGGTGATATTCAAAGAGACAATGTTTTCTTCGTGATAAATTGACCTCGATTTAAATTAAAGACTAGTAATATTTGGTCGTTGGACCAAATTTTTTGTTATGTTATTAGTCCTGTTTAGTATTTGAGATAATTTTATGCTCAAAATACATTATTAAACCTACTGAAGTTTTAAAAAGCAGTAAAATAATGAAAACTTTAACAGCCGGCCATAGTGTTTTTTCACCACACGTTTATTTCAATCATTGTTTTTTTCTAAATATTATCATCTGCCTAGCCTTTTCCCAATTATATTGGGGTCGGCTTCCAGTCAAACCGGATTCAGCTGAATACCAGTATTTTACGTGGAGCGGCTGCCTACCAGACCTCCACAACCCATTAACTGGGTAACACGGTACTCCTTTGCAAGACTGGTGTCACATTTTCTGGCTTCTGACTATCCGTAACGACTGCCAAAGATCTACAAATGACAGCTGGGACCAACGGCTTAACGTGCTTTCCGAGGCACGGAGGAGTCTCGGTATGTTAAGATGGTCACCCATCCACAGACCAACCTCGGCAAGCGTTGCGTGACCTTAAAGATCGACCCGTGCGGCTGTTATTATTTAGCCACGAGTTTTTTTATAAATATGAATTACATAAAAATACTCCATGTGTTTCTAGGGGCTTGTTTGTTGAAACGATATTTCAATTTCAATTCAAAATCGGACTGTGGGCCCAACATTTATTTTTGTAAAATTAATTGATTCACAGTGGTTTGAAAGACAACACCGTACCTACGAATTGGGCAGATTTGTTGACATATTTCAAACTGTTGTTGAAACAATGAGGCTGCTATTTTGGTTACTGTTTTATATTTTTCCTATATTTCTTCACAATTTTGGCTCCGAAATAAATTGGAAACCTGAATAGGATTGTTTTTTTTTCAGAAATATTTTTAGTTTTACTGTTAGAAGTGGGTGTTTTTAACCGACTTCAAAAAAGGAGAAGGTTCTATGTTAGGCTGTATGTATTTTTTTTAAGTATGTTCACCGATTTCTTCCCAATTTGTGGACCGATTCTCAAAATTCTTTTTTTTATTTGAAAGTTTAAGAATACTACTGAGGTGGTGCCATTGGCACCAAACAGGATCTGATGATTGAGTCCCAGGGAAATCGAGGGCAACCCTCAATTTTCGTATATTTTCTAAATCTATTGAGACATTTGCGAATGGTCATGGGTATTCATCTCATGACGCTGAGCTAAAGAAGGAAGGTACAACTCTATAACGGTTAGGAGTTAGGTGATTTCTTGTTCTTGAATAATGTATAGAGACTTGTCGATATCGATAATTGATTTCTCTGGAGACAACAGAATGAGTGCTACAAACTAGAAGTAGGTATTAATCATTTTAATAGACTTTAAGAAAAGAAGGAGGAAGTTGTCAATTCGACGCGAATTTGTTAGGTAGATATGTTTTTAAGTTTCTGAGGTTGTAGGGGGTAATTTATGGATCGATTTTGAAAATTCTTTCACCATTAGAATCCTATCCTTGATGTACATAGGCTACTTTTACCACGGGAAAACCTAATTAAACGCGGGCGTAGCCGCGGCGTGGAAAGCTAGAGTGTAATAAAGTTGCTTAAAACATCTTCATCTTAATCGTTGCATTTCACGCAATGCTTTTTCATCATGTGGTTTCTTCAGTAGTTTATTTGGCTTTAAATCGCAAAGAGCAATGCCATCTAGTATCTTTGCACGGCTCAGCGCAACATAAACTTGGCCTTTGGCGATTTTTTTTCTGCCTACGTCGATCACGGCTTTGTTAAGGGTGGTGCCCTCAAAGTCAAAGTCAAAGTCAAAACGTTTATTTCAATTAGGCCATTAAACGGCACTTTTGAACGTCATCGTTTACAGTTCAGTAAAATAATAATGTTACATTAATAAAGTGACTCTACTGTCCATTCGGAAAGGTAGATTCTTATGGAGGAGAACGGATAAGAAACTCCATAGTTACTCTTTTCAAATAATGATTTTACAAAATTTGGTACACAAAAATTTATTTAATATTATGTGAGGACGATGCACCCAGAGTATGCTACTTATAAGAACAAAGTATCACCAGCAGAGGTAAACTTATTAATTTCCTAAAGAAATTTAGGTAAATGGTACTCACATATTTACAAACATTGGAACCATTAATTAAACAACAGTGTGAGTCAACAGGAAAATAAAAACACAAAAAAGAAACAGTATATCTATAAAGTTAATACATAAATCAACCAGTATGACCTTCACCCTTGATTGTCCTATGGAGCAGGACCAGCATGTTTCCAAGCATTCTTATCCTGAATGTAATCTTCTAATTTGTAATATGCTTGTTCACAAAGTGTACTTTTAACATGAGTTTTAAATTTTCTTTGATTTAGTTCTAATATGTCAGAAGGTATTTTGTTGTAACATTTAACCCTGGAGTTTATGTACCGTTACCGCTAAGGATCAGCGGTAGAATTCTCCGTTCAACATCTCCATAGCCTTTAGTTGCCTGTTATATATGTTGTTTACCTCTCACTATCTTCCACTTTTGTGCCAATAGTGTCGTCATCAAATTTTATCAAAACTGAATCAGATAACTCGCCTATCGCCTATTTGGTCGCGGCGTAAGGCAGGCCATTTAAATTTGGACACATCCCTATTGCCCCGTTGACCAAGCCCTCAGCGACAGAAATGTCACGTCTCAACATCACTTTAGAGCTAGCCCAGTTTCAATATATGCATCAAACCACCACAGTTATTTACATCAGCAGGAATAACGTAAGATGGAGATTGTTTTCCATAGGATCGCGAATCATCAATGGCATGCAAGGTGTAAATGCGACTTGATTGAAGGAGTTGGTCCGTCATTTTCGAGTCATCTACCAATTTGATAGTTGGAAAAATTCTAACTGCGGAATCATCTACGAATACACCAACCTGTTCAACTCGTCTTTCACACAAAATGTGCGATTATGAGATTGTGAACTCACCAAATCGCCAATTATTTAGTAAATCTACAAATTCTACATCGCTTCTTTGACGCATGTTGATGGTGAGTTCGCTAAATGAGATTTTTTGCCATAAATGTATTTCTGCGTTTGACTATGGGGGTTGTTCGAAAAATTATCATGATTTTATTTATTCCTACTAATTCATTAGGTAGTAAATCTTGTCGAAATTAAGTTACCAAGTGGCATCTCTGCTTGGGGTACAGTCATTTTCTGTGTTATACCCGCAAAAACGTTGATGACCGTGAGAAAGGTATCTTCCCCAATAAATCTTATTGTGCGTCGTGTATCACTCATGTTCTCCAAGCGATTATGTCGCTGCTCCTCGTTTTCAACTCTCTGTGATTCATAATTCTTAGTAGAAGTTCAGTTCTAGTGCGTTCATGAATAACATCCAGTCTATGTTCGCGCTGTTCGGGAGCCTCATTATTCAACCGTTCTGGAATAACACTGAGCCGATGTTCCCGCTGTTCGGGAGTCTCATTGGCCAATCGGTCTCGTATGACATTTAAACGATATTCGCGCTGCTCGGGTATCTCGTTAGCCAGTCGGATTCATTCAATACCTAATAATAATAATAATATTGTTGCGTCGAGCTCGAGTGATGAGTACTTCTCGCCGCCCACGTCACCACTACCTGCACGTCGACGAAGAGGACGCCGGCCGCCGGACGGCTTAGGACCTCGAGGCCCAACGGCCTCTGATAGGGTCCCAGCTCCCGGTGGAAGTGTGCAGCGCAAGCGATGGACGCAAACCATTAATGAAAACGTCATGCGCTCATACTATGGGGCTACAGAGGGGGGAACTAACTTGACTGCGTACCGTGGTCGGATGCTCTCTCTGTTTCAGGTGCTTGAGCCAGCTGTCAACGTATCAGCCCAACGACTATCGGATCAGGTGCGGGTCATCCAGCGTAACCGTATGTTGGATGACGCCGTACTTGATAGACTGCGTCTGGAATCACGGAATAGCCGCGTCTCAGCTGCTTCACCACCGGCCGCGGTGCAAATACAATCTAGTGTTTCACCGCGACCCAACAACGTCGGTGAAGATGATGATGATGGGGCTATATCCGTGAGTACCCAATGCAATGAGCGATTGAGGAGCGCTTTGGAGGATGCTTTCCGAGAGTAT
>NDFZ01005283.1:202640-312014 GCA_002192655.3 Mamestra configurata
CCTGCACGTCGACGAAGAGGACGCCGGCCGCCGGACGGCTTAGGACCTCGAGGCCCAACGGCCTCTGATAGGGTCCCAGCTCCCGGTGGAAGTGTGCAGCGCATGCGATGGACGCAAACCATTAATGAAAACGTCATGCGCTCATACTATGGGGCTACAGAGGGGGGAACTAACTTGACTGCGTACCGTGGTCGGATGCTCTCTCTGTTTCAGGTGCTTGAGCCAGCTGTCAACGTATCAGCCCAACGACTATCGGATCAGGTGCGGGTCATCCAGCGTAACCGTATGTTGGATGACGCCGTACTTGATAGACTGCGTCTGGAATCACGGAATAGCCGCGTCTCAGCTGCTTCACCACCGGCCGCGGTGCAAATACAATCTAGTGTTTCACCGCGACCCAACAACGTCGGTGAAGATGATGATGATGGGGCTATATCCGTGAGTACCCAATGCAATGAGCGATTGAGGAGCGCTTTGGAGGATGCTTTCCGAGAGTATCGCTCCACACCGCCTGAGCTTAGGCCCCGTCTACCTCGTTTGCCCATGCATAATAAAAATAGGGCGCTGGTGTGTGCTCTAGATTCGCAGCTAGCAAATTGTTTTGATAGCAGCGAAGACCTCGCCGATACCCACTCGATCTTATACTGTGCGGCTGCAGCAGCATGTCGTGTAGCCCATGTCAAATTTCCTAACACTGATAGAGCTACACGACCAGCTGTACCAGCTTGGCAGTGCAGGATCGAGCGTCGTATCGGTGAGGCTAGAGCACTCATCGGCAAACTTATCTGCTTCAGGGAGGGCAACACCCGCCGTAGAGTGATGCGCTTTGTGAGGCGGGCATTCTCGGGGACTGATACTTGTCCTCGGGATTATCTGACCCACGTCACAGAGCGTATAGACTTCCTGAAGCAGAAAATCTATGCATGGGCAAACCGTATACGTCGGTACAAGCGGCGAGTGGAGCGATACACTCAGAATCGCACATTCCAAAGCAATGAGAGGTGGGTTTATAGGGCTTGGGAGCGACCGGACCAAGGTGTGACTGATACGCGCCTACCGGATGATGACGTCATGTGTTCATTCTGGCGCAACATCTGGTCGGTGCCTGTCAGTCACACTGAGGGTGACTGGACTCGGGAGGTTGAGCGCGCGTGCGATCCGATACCAGAAATGGGGGCAATTACCATCAGCCCCCAAGATGTAGCTCGTGCAGTCCGTCCGTTGCCTAACTGGAAATCTCCAGGGCCGGACGGGCTGCACAATTTTTGGATCAAATGGTTCAAAAGATCGCACGCTCGCTTGGCATCTCAATTCCAGTCTGCATTAGAGTCAGGGTCGCTGCCCCAGTTCCTAACTACAGGAATAACCCACCTGCTCCATAAATCAGGTAGTACCGCGGAGCCTAAAAATTATAGACCGATCACGTGTTTACCGACGGTCTATAAAGTTCTTACATCCATTTTGAGAGCAAAGATTAACCAACACATTGAAACTAATTCGATAATGTCTGCCTCTCAGAATGGATGTAGGAACCGGTCCCGCGGTACTAAGGAGCTGCTCCTCATCGATGTTGCCATTAGCCAACAGGTTCGTCGTTCCCGAAGGGATCTGTCGACATGCTGGATAGACTACAAGAAGGCCTATGACTCGGTGCCACATACATGGCTCATGAGGGTGCTGGAGCTGTATAAAGTTGATGCAGTTCTACGCACCTTCCTGATGTCGTGTATGGGGCAGTGGAGGACGGTCCTTCGCTATCCAGGATGTCGACAGATCCAGGCGAACAGCGACCCGATAAGGATCGAGCGTGGTATATTTCAGGGCGACAGCCTGAGTCCACTGTGGTTTTGTCTGGCCCTCAACCCTCTCAGTACACTGCTGGAAGGTTCGGGCCAAGGCTATCGGTTGAGAAGAGGTGGTCAGGTCATATCTCACCTCCTTTACATGGATGACTTGAAACTCTTTGCCCCCAACAACTTGCAACTGATGAAGCTACTGAAGGTAACAGAAACCTTCAGTAGCGCCATCAGTATGGAATTTGGTGTGGACAAATGTGCGGTCATGCATGTGAAGCGAGGGGAGATTATGGAATCCGTGGGAACCCAACTCTCGGATTCCATACACCTTAGATCCCTCAGCTCAACCGAAACTTACAAGTATTTGGGTATGTCGGAAGCGTTGGGCATCAATGCTAATGACGTGAAACAATCGTTGAAGGAGCGCTTCTTTGGCCGCCTGAACAAAGTACTAAATAGTCTTTTATCAGGCGGAAACAAGGTGCGCGCCTTTAACGGTTGGGTCATGCCGGTATTGATGTACTCTTTCGGCATACTCAAATGGACTCAGACGGAACTTGACGCCCTGGATAGGAGGGTCCGCTCACTGCTTACCGCAAATCGGATGCATCACCCACGGTCATCGGTGATGAGGCTGTATATCCCGCGGAAGTGCGGGGGTCGTGGCTTCTTAAATGCTAAGACCCTGCACAACCGTGAGATATGCAGCCTTAGGGAGTTCTTCCTAGAGGCCGACGTGGGTATGCATCGGGATGTGGTAGCAGTGGACAAAGGCCTTACTGCGCTCTCCTTGGCTAACGAGAACTGGCGCAAACCTGTGGTATTAGATACTAATGACCGCAGGGAGGTATGGCAGAGCAAGGAGCTTCACGGACGCTTTTACCGGGTCCTACATGGGCCCGATGTAGACTTTCTAGCGTCCGTAGCCTGGCTGCGTTTTGGTGACCTCTTCGGGGAAACCGAAGGTTTTGTCTGTGCGATTATGGACGAAGTTATGATGACGAACAACTACCGGAAATACATTGTGAAGGACGGTACGGTTGACATATGTCGGGCATGTCACCGGCCCGGGGAATCCATCCGCCACATTATTTCCGGTTGTTCTAGTCTGGCTAACGGAGACTATTTGCACAGGCACAACCTTGTAGCCAGGATTATCCACCAGCAACTTGCTCTTAAATACAATCTTGTGGAATCGGAGGTACCGTACTATAGGTATGTGCCCGACCCAGTTCTCGAAAATGGCAATTGCACGTTGTATTGGGATCGGTCTATCATCACTGACAGGACTATTGTTGCCAATAAGCCTGACATAGTGGTGATAGATCGACTAGAGCGTCGCGCAATGATTGTTGATATAGCAGTCCCTCATGACGAGAACCTCGTGAAGACTGAGAAAGATAAACAAACGAAGTATCTTGACTTGGCTCGCGAGGTTGTCGACATGTGGGATGTGAACACAGCAGTCATTGTTCCGATCGTCGTGACGGCCAATGGCATAATTGCCAAGAGCCTCGACCAACATCTAAAGAGGCTCTCGTTGGGCAGCTGGATCAAGGGCTTGATCCAGAAAGCAGTACTCCTGGACACGGCGCGCATAGTGAGGAGGTTCCTCTCTCAGGGGCCCTGACCACCGGTACCTTGGACCCTGTTCCCGATACCGGTGGGCAACTATTTTTTATATTTTAAATGTTTTTTTTTAATTATACAGAAATATTTAAAAAATTAACTAATATGTAATATACAATAAATAAATGGAATAATAATAATATCTTGGGACAACTCACACACGGTCATCCGATCCCAAACTAGGCAGAGCCTGTGCTATGGCAACTAGACAACTGATAAACATACTTATATATTTCTAAATACATACATATTATAGACAAATTACACCCAGACACAGAACAAATGATCATGCTCATCACACAAAGATTTGTCCTTGGTGGGAATCGAACCCACGACCTCCGGTTTAGTAGTCAGGGTCACTAACCACTCGACCAACAGGCCAGTCAAAAGTTAGGCCAGTAAAAACTTAGACGATGCTCGCGCTGTTCAGATGACTCACCACTGAAATGCTCATGAATACGATTGAGTTGACGGGTTCTATCACTTTGTGATTCCTGTGATAATTGAGAAAGCATGTAATTTCTCACCTGAGATAATATAGCATGACGTGTCAATGGTAATTCTTGGGAACAATATATGGCATTCCGTTTGCAATTTTTGGATTAACGTTTTTTATTTGCTTCAAACGATTCCTCGTCTCTCTTTTCTCTCATGCGGGCGGCACCTTTACTTGGTCTACCCATGATACTATAAATTAACTAAAAATTGAAAAATAAACAAACTTTAAATAAAAAGTGAAAAAACAAACATCAGCACTAAAACCGAAAAATAAACTCAATAAAACTTTTCTCTTTTACAGATTTCCAATTTCGTTTAAAATAACTTAGGTACCTACGTAAATACTACATTATTACAAAATCTTAATAAACGAAAAACTTCTGTGAACTGCCCTCCTACCTAATTAATAATTATTCGAGAAATACCTATAACAATATTAATTTACTTTTATTAGTATTTAGTATTTATTAATTGTGATGATTTATTAACACAATGACAATGTAAATTTTTGTCTAAAAGACTTAACTATTAATTTAATTAAACTATTTTTATACCTGCTAGGTACCTACTGATCTGTTGGAAGTCGGTACCAAGCACAAAAATAATAATATAGATATATTAACACCTATTTGTTGATATGTGCAAGTTTAAATTTAAACGAAAATTAATTCTAATGAAATCACTACAAAGACCTTATAACTACAAAACCTAACTAATAATTATTTTTTTTTACTTACCCAGTTCCATTTTATAAGTTGGTCGACTATTACTCATTAACTCGTTAAGCCTAGGTATATAGCGGTGATAGTTTTCCTTTTAAATGCGTTTTATAATATATGCTACTACTACGATTTTTTCATATCTCCAAAAACAACCGTTTAGCTGACTGAGGCGAGTGATGGGACACTTGACTCTAACAAAAATTAGAATTTTTAAGCTTAATATTTCGCAAACGGATCCTTGGATGGAAATATGGTTTTAGCAAAACCTCAATATTTTTAAATGACCTATTCAACTACACCACGATAAACAAACACGGTAAACGATAAAAAAAATCATCGCCACTTTATAGACTGGGGGGCCACCCTAAAACAAAATGTATTTCAAGATTTTATTTTACCACTTTGTCGGCGTGTATGTATACCCATATGTGTAATATGTATACCCATACCAAATTTCAACTTTCTAGCGCTAAGCGTCTCTGAGCTAAACCTCGGATGGACAGACAGACAGACAGGGAGATAAACGGACATGGCGAAACTATAAGGGTTCCTTGTTGACTATGGAACCCTAAAAACCTTCGGTTACAGATTTGGAAACTTTAGTCTGTATTAGTGGCCGGTTGATGGCAAGACTCGTCCCACATCCACACCTACACCTCTGTCTGCCCTTCGGGAAATAAAGATGTCATATTATTTCTGTTCTTATTGGATTAGTACTAGCTCTTGCCCGAGGCTTCACTCGCGCGTAAAATCTAATGCCGTCCTGTTTCGCTCTTTAGGGGTTTGATTTTCAAAATATTCGTCCTTATTCCTTGTTATCGTAAAGGCAACATTTCAGCTTTATAGGGTTATTTAAATTATTTTAAAAGGAGAATGTGATTTTCAATTTGACCTGAAGGTTTACTTTTTCTTATACAATGTGGAGACATCGATACGACAATAAATGAAAACACAGGCAATACTGGTTCATAGGAATATTTTGAAACTATTATAGGTAAATCCAGTCACCGAAATAAAAAAAGAAATTTTCCATAAAACGTGAAAAAAAACTAGTCAAGGATAGTAAATACTATTCTGTCGAAATATTCCAAGCAGTCGTTGTAGTTAGTGACATCAAATCTGTGATAAAAGACAACATATTCGTATGAACTATGTAGTTTTGCCATTGTTTTGAACTATCATCATATCATCGTCTCCACCCTGTACATTTTAGATCAACTTGTAACCTAGAAATGGGCGCCTGGGAATAAAATCTACATAGATCATATAATTGACATTAACATTTAGTAATGAAGTGACTTCTTCCACAGTGTTCGGTGACTCCATCGGGCATTCAGCTGAGCCCTTCAACCCAGCATCTATCCTGAAGGTGCTGAACCTGTTCAACGGCTTCTTGATCACCACCACCTACAGGGGAATCATTGTTGTCGTTTCTCAGAACGTTAACCAATATCTTGGATACACAGAGGTAAACTGCAATTTTACATAATTATAATTATAACCTGTCCCTTGCTTTTAAGTATGGATCATCAAATGACTTCTTTCGCTCTGGGTGGAGCGGAAGACTCTTACTGACTATAACTCATCCGTTTTCCTTCTATAGCCCTTTGCATTTCAGGGCCGCGATGACTCTTTCGAACAAATTCCGGAACCTCCTAGGTCTTGAAATTGACTGTTGAAAATTCATTTAACCCGTCACAGCAGCTAACACACGTTAGACAATATTATTTTCATTTTGCGATCGTTTTACATCCAGGAACTTACTGGGCCTTGATGAAATTAACCAGAAAAAGGCCCTGGCAATGTACCTAGATGTCTTATCTAAACTTTTCAGAAAAAGTAGAAACATGACATCTATGCGCTGGTTTTCATTTAAAGAAGAGACACATAAAACCTGTTTCTGACTTAAGTTAATAAGAAAAACTTTTCGACGATAGTATCAGTAGGCGACTATTCATAAATATAAATGATTGACTGATTTTTGCGTAAAAGTACTACTTTTAAGGTAGGTGCTTTGCACAATAAAAGCCCATGAAACGGGAATTTTTTACTTTAACATGTCAAAAAGAACACCGAAATTACCACTTATTACAGTAAAATTGCATGGTAATTGGTATACCTTCTCGTATAATTGGAAATAAATAATTATAAAAATAACCTCACCGCCGCACGGTGGGCTGAAAATCGGCTTTCATAGACTTAGGGATTTCAATTTGCAAGTGCTTGTTTTTATGTCGGATATCGCTTCTATTAGTCATTACTATGTACAAAAATGACACCCGAGTTAATTCTGCCCAAAAACGAAGGAAATATAATTTTTTTACGAAAAATTTGTATGAAGCTAGTATGAAAAATCGAATTATCTCCTAAACGGCATGTTTAACCGTATTATCCTTGGAGGTGGTCATAGTGCTAATTATTTATGATTTTTTGGTTGGCGATCGGACGAAAAATTTAATGCCGTTTTTTTTTTAAAAATCGTCAAAATATTTTTATTTGTTTTTACGTATGAAACGATTCCTTTTGGTGTTTATGTTGAAGAACACGGACTTTTAACTACACATAACATAAAATAGCATCACTCCTATATTTTCGAAGGAGTTGGCAGAGGTTTATAGTACACCCACACGTAGACAACTATGTTTGAGCTAGATAATTATCAACACAAAATGAGTTTTAAAACTTTTCATACAACCAAATGACCAATTGTTTACTCTTCTAATGAGTCCAAAAAGAAGTAATTAAGTAACTACACTGATTAGGTCTTCTAATGAGTCTTAATAGGTGATTTAATGATTTTCAATATCTCACGACAATGCCAACTATGGATTACATTCAACATTTCCTGATAAGTAAGCTAATTTGTTAATTAGCAGTGCTATGAGTTCTAAGAATAGTTAGTGACAATTATAGATTTTCATTAGCTAATGAGGAGATAACTAATGAGGGTAGTTAAATAATTATTGGCGTTTTGCAATAAAAGGGCTAAAGTTTTGTTTTATAATTTAATTTGTTCACAACTGTGTAACTGCTAACACTAAATCAGCGACTATAAAATCTTAGAATGGAAAGTTTAATCACCAATTTAGACTTGTTTGTTCTTCTACGAAGTGAGAGTACTTCATTTGATCATGAAGTATTGTTCAGTGCAGTTGTATCCCGCATAGGCGATTGCCTGTCTGACGAAGATCGTGTTGTTCTCAAAGAATTTTGTCGGAGATTTACGCGAGCCGCTTTACAAAGGTGGCAGAAATCCAACCGATTCCTTGATAATTTCAGGAGAAAGTACGAGAATTGGTTGGGAGCAAATATTGATTGGCCGAGTTTTGTGCAAACTTTAGTTAATCAAGAACCAAGTGTTGATAAGGCACCAAGAGCGCCCTCAGTCTCTCCAGAACCGTCGACATCAACGTCCATTGGAACAATGACGAAAAGATCCCGTAAACCATTCGAAGATCTGGGAAGTAAACAAAAAAAGAGAAGATCTGATGAACACACAGGCGAAGATTCCAGTGAATTGGCATATGCAGCTGCAGCACGTTTAAAAGAAGAAGGGCATGGAGATATCGCCTCTGTCATCGAATACATGATGAAAAATCCTGAAGTAGCCGCTAAATTAAATGAAACGCTTAAGAAACCAGCGAAAACAATCATATTTACGCCAGAAAAGGCACTTGGATTGCTTCTTTCGCTAAAACTCTCAAAGTGGCAATATATTACGTTGCGTGAGGCTGCCATTCGGGAAGGTGCTAAGGATATTTATCCATCTTACTATAAAGTGCAACAAACTAAGCTTGATTGCTACCCTCCGAAGCAATCAGTGACAGTTACTGATTCATCGGCTAGGATTACACTTCAAGCTTTACTTGATATCACGGTTACAAGAATCCTTCAAAGCCTTTCTAACGAAGAGCATAACAAGCAGTTGAAGCTGATATCCAAGTGGGGATTTGATGGTGCTTCTAACCAAAGCCGATACAAGCAGAAAATTGAGGGTGAGGAAGATGACTCGAGCATTTTCATGACCTCCTTGGTGCCACTAAAACTCATAGATGGAGACAACATTTTATGGACGAACCCAAAACCATGCTCAGTTTTGTATTGTCGTCCAGTTCAGTTTACTTTTGTAAAGGAGAGTGAAGCAGTTGTCCTTGAGCTGAAAAAACAAATTGATGAAGAAATTGAGGCCCTTATCCCCACAGAGTGCAATAATAATAATAAGGTGACTCATCAACTAATGATGACGATGATCGACGCTAAAGTCTGCACTTACCTTTCTGAAGCTAGATCAAATGCATCGTGCTACCTGTGCTTAGCAAAGCCTACAGAAATGAACCGCTTAGATGCTGTAACATCAAAAATTGTGTGTTCGGACCTGTATGAGTTTGGCTTGTCATCCCTACACGCCCGTATAAATTGTATGGAATGTCTGTTACACATTGCATACAGGCTCGACTTCAAACGGTGGGCAGCGAGAAGTGATGAGCACAAAGAAATGCTACAGACAAGGAAGAAAATAATTCAAAATAAATTCAAAGATGAGCTCAATCTGTTGATTGATATAGTAAAACAAGGCTCGGGAACCACCAATGACGGGAATACTGCAAGAAAATTCTTTGAGTTTCCTAATAAAACCGCAGCTATAACCGGTTTGGATGAAGACCTCATCAAAAGATTTGCTGTAATTTTACAAGCAATTACATCTGGAGAGCAGGTCGATATAATAAAATTTAGAGATTATGCTCGCAAAACAGCAGAAAAGTACGTATTATTATACGACTGGTACTACATGTCGTCAACCGTTCATAAGTTATTAATCCATGGGGCTGACATAATCGAGAAAAATAATATTGTGCCGATTGGGACTCTCTCGGAAGAAGCCTCAGAGTCTCGAAACAAAGATTTTAGGAGGTTTCGAGAACATCATTCGCGGAAAAGAAGCAGGCAGGATTCTAATCAAGACATTTTAAATATGCTTGTTGTTTCTTCGGATCCTTTGCTAAGTGCACAAAGGCCTAAGTTAGATGCCAAGAAAAAGCAGAGCTTTTTTGCTGAAACTCTCGACTTAATTCAATTTCAGGAAACTGAGTTCGAGTTTTTGGATATATCCAATCTGGATGCTGACTCAGAATTGGAGTCTGACAACGAGAGTGATAAGGAAAATTTGTAAAAAAAATATATATATGTACATATTTGTAAATTTGTATTTGAGTGTGTTTGGGTTTTTTTGTAATATTTAATGATATTTTTTTTTTTATTTATTTTACTTTATTTTACAAATGCGTAGTGTTAATTCCTTAAATTAAATTATTTTGCATATAATATAACTTTATATGTTACTTTAATAATAATTTGATAATCTTTTTTTATTTAAATTAATATAAATGTGTCAAAAACAGCAATTTTTTTATTTCATTTTTCTTGATTCGTGTGTTCTTAATATTTGGGTTAATAACATATCGAACTTTTTAACTTGGACACTAAAAGGGATCGTTTTACATGTAAAAATAAATAAAAATATTTTGACGATTTTTTAAAAAAAAACGGCATTAAATTTTTCGTCCGATCGCCAACCAAAAAATCATAAATAATTAGCACTATGACCACCTCCAAGGATAGTACGGTTAAACATGCCGTTTAGGAGATAATTCGATTTTTCATACTAGCTTCATACAAATTATTCGTAAAAAAATTATATTTCCTTCGTTTTTGGGCAGAATTAACTCGGGTGTCATTTTTGTACATAGTAATGACTAATAGAAGCGATATCCGACATAAAAACAAGCACTTGCAAATTGAAATCCCTAAGTCTATGAAAGCCGATTTTCAGCCCACCGTGCGCCGTATCTCTACGTTGACGCCATGGTAGGGCGCGTTCCCACTATGTCGTGACGGCAGATTATCGTCTCGTTTAAAGCGTCGTGGCTTGTGTATTTAAATGGAGATGTTCACATATAGGATGACACGATTAACCGTCGTCCACGACTTTTTCCATACAAAATGTATGTGAAAGTCGTCCAATGATAAAATCGTCACGACATAGTGGGAACGCGCCCGTAGGGCTTGCGCGCCCTGATGACGAAGAGGGATACAATCCGCAGGGCAGGTTTGTGGCAAACTGTTGGGCAGTAGCAATCCCACGGACTGATCTCCCGGGAGAAATCTTGTTACTCGTCTCCGGCTTACCTTAATTGGCTGGCCGGAGTAAACAATGTCGAGGAACAGAGCTACCTCTTTCTTGCCTTAATCGGCCGGTCTGAGTAGGGATCTCGACCGTACTTCCGGGATTTTCCTGATAGCCGTGGTATACCTCTACACTCTTCTAGCACCTCAGGATATGTTGCCCTCTTGGCACTACCTCACTTTGTGCTAGCGACCGTTTCCGGGAGTCCATTTATTGAGTGTGCAAGTCACTGACAATATACACGGCTTTAAATGCCAGGGAGCTATTTCAAGTCGTGTATATTGTCAGTGGTCAGGCAGGGGCCAATAGTTCTTCCATAGTTTACGGTAATCAGTCCACTAAACCACCCAAACCCATAGCGTATGATATATTGTTTCCATATTCTGTAATAGTCCTGCACCGACCGGAGATTTTCCTTGGGTATACTTTAATAGTGCGTACAGGGAAAATCGCAGGTTGGTGGCCCATACCATTTGAAATGTCTAACGGGGCCTCTGCGAGTTGGCTTCGGCCCCTCGCACGCTTAACAAAGGACCAGGACCCCAGGGTCCCGAGATTGACAAAGTTTGAGAAAATAATAATTATAATTGGTGGTACATAAAAAAAAACTTAAATAAACGACGCGAAAACCTCCAGTCAACCATCAGTTAAATGACATATAACTCGAGACTCCGTTAATTTTTTTGGTACACGCTGTACCTAAAAAAATAACGGAGTCTCGAGTTATATTCTTATCTTTTCGCATAACAACACTAAACACAATATTGAAGACGAAGATAACGGTGTCTATGATTGCTATTTAATGCATTTATGAGCAGCCTTGATACGTCCGTCGTCACTAATAGCCTCTGGTCGCTTTTAAACGAATTGTGACACCAGGATGTAATTAAAATGTAACAGGATAAGTTTACTGTGTAAAGGGAAATTCTGATCATATTGCCTGATTTTTTTATCACGGTCAAAAAAACTTTTCATGTGTCAGTAATAAAATAAGACACGATTAAAAAAATAACAACATAAAATAATCATAGAAGACTGTTCCTTACATTATGTCGTGTTATGGGAACAGAAATGTACTAGACTTGCTTAATAGCTTAGCTATAACTCGTAATATTTATTCCCTTTTAAATCGGGTTTTTGATTGATACTCATTGCCAGGAAAATGTTGAATGGTGCTTAATTCCGATGGTGTTTTCTCTGGCTATTAAGCTTTCTATACTTTCTGATCACTGGACCGCGGGTACCATGGATCTAACCGTATACTTGGAGCTTACCAAAGACAGCTTTGGAAATATATCGACCACTGACTGACTGTAGGAGACAACAGTACTACTAAAAAAAAACTTGTTAAAATAGTTAATAACAAAACTTAGATGATACATTTTCTCCCACAGCTTGACTTGCTCGGTCAGAACCTTCTGACCATAACTCACGAAGGAGACCGCGCCATGCTGCGCGACCAGCTGATGCCCAGGTCCCAAACCCTGGGCCCCAACGGAGAGCTCATCATTCCTGACGCACCCGACGCTACACGAAACGTCGAAGAGGCTTTGGCTCACGAGACCAGGCGATTCGTGATAAGGTGGGTTACTTACCAAGTAAGTGTAATCATCTCACAGGCAGGACAGGGTGGGTAGCAAGTGTCCTTCACCCCATCTTACACGAGTCTGTGCACTTCCTAATGGAGCTTTTATTCTTTTTGCATAATGTGCCAGACGTCAACTTTACTTAGCGCCATCGAACCAGCTACGTACTGAGTGTGCCTACGATGGCCGGTAGTTCAGGTCACTGGTCTCCTAAGGCTCGACCTGCATGGTTGAAGGTGTGTTGGTATTTGTCAATAAAATTGTATTTGGTAAATCTACCAGTCTGCGAATGGCTGCGAGTGTATAAAACCGATGGCTTCGTTTGCAGCAAGCGAATCTGAAACCTTGATCCCGCCAACGCGATTTTTCATTTATTTTATTTAAGTTATCATTCTTGCACAGATACCATAAATAGTTATATAAATATCTCTAGGGACAAATAAAATAAGGCATTTTATTCTATGTCTGTTTTTCCAGCCCGAAAAAATACGTAAAGTTTTAACTTCTCAGTTCTATTATAAACTGAAAAAAAAACAAGTTTAAGGGGACTTGAACTTGTTTTCTTTTCAGTTTAATTTAATTTTCAGTACGAATAAAAAGGACGTTTTGAGAATTACTTTTTCTAGTAAAGTATCTGTAATAGGGATTTGATATTTTGGTTTATGCTTTAGACTTTCTAAATTCTAAAGGAATACACGATGGGAAGAAATTTTCTCGATGCAGCAAAAACCATTTTCAATTTCATGGCGTAGGTAATGCATTAGATTGATTTTATGATAACTGCTTTTAAACATAGAATAAAGCCTTTACCAGCTAAATACCCAACAGATTTTGATTTCATTATCTTTTATGTTATTAAGATCCGTAAATTTATTTTGGCACTTACGTTCATTCTATCGCCATCTCTTCTTTCGCCTTTTAAAAGTATTTGCATCACTGTCGATTTAGATAGCCCGTGGATCTCGTCAAGGTCAGTTACCATCCCTACCTTGTTGCTATTCCACCAATTCGCACTAAACGTTTCCAAACGTCTTTTATAATGCGCACAGCAAAGGAGTGGAACTCTCTGCCTGCGTCTGTGTTTCCGAACGCATACAACCCTAATCTCTTCAAAATTAGAGTGAACAGGCTTCTTCTGGGTAAGCTCGCTCCATCGTCGACTTTGTCTCTGTCATCTATGACCTAGACTAGAGTCAAGAGCAAACCCATATTAAATAAAAAATAAAAAAAAAGGATCTGAGCGGTCAGATTTTCGTTTTTTTTAACAAGTATTACGTAGGTATAGCAGTTATTTATTAAAGAAATAGTGATACAAAAGTATTTTAGCTGTTAATCCATATAATCAAGATGTCACGAATCACGAAGTGAGCTGTCAGTCCATGTTGATTATATATGGATTTACAGCTCACCTCGTGATAACTTCATCCAAGCCTTCACTTCGACATGTTTACAGAATCGACCAGCAGCTTTTTGTCGTTTTAGGCAATGAATGTTCATCTAATTTTCGTTATAAATTAATTAAATAGTTCCAGATTAGAAAAATGTCCAACCAAAACATAGGATTCGTTGAATTTCGTGAGTTTGGGGCAATTCGTTACATAAAAGTTTAGTCGTTTTTCAATTCTGTTTGATTAGAACTTCTTCAATTGTATTAGAACTTTCGAATACAATTAACGAAGTTGTGCACACAAACACACAAGCCCTGGCCTTTCATTGAAATAGTGACAAAACAAAGTTGTTAACATCGGATTTGGCCACCTTATTTATTAAGACAAATAATTATACTTCGTTTATCTATTTTATAAAGGTAGTTTATATGATATAAATATGTCAATATAATTTGCGTGCGGGCAAAACTGAATCAATTGGCCAAACCTCAAATGAACATTGCTCTATATTTAAAACCTTTAACTCTCAAATGTTTACCTACTCCATCTAAGAACAACAGGTAATAAGTTTCATTTTATAACATTCAGTAATTATAACAAAAGTCAAAAGTCAAAACGTTTATTTCAATTAGGCCATTAAACGGCACTTTTGAACGTCATCGTTTACAGTTCAGTAAAATAATAATGTTACATTAATAAAGTGACTCTACTGTCCATTCGGAAAGGTAGATTCTTATGGAGAAGAACGGACAAGAAACTCCATAGTTACTCTTTTCAAATAATGATTTTGCAAAATTTGGTGTACAAAAATTAATTTAATAATTATAATGTGAGGGCGATGCACCCAGAGTATGCTACTTATAAGAACAAAGTATCACCAGCAGAGGTAAACTTATTAATTTCCTAAAGAAATTTAGGTAAATGGTACTCACATATTTACAAACATTGGAACCATTAATTAAACAACAGTGTGTGAGTCAACAGAAAAATAAAAACACAAAAAAAGAAACAGTATATCTATAAAGTTAATACATTAATCAACCAGTTTGACCTTCACCCTTGATTGTCCTATGGAGCAGGACCAGCATGTTTCCAAGCATTCTTATCCTGAATGTAATCTTCTAATTTGTAATATGCTTGTTCACAAAGTGTACTTTTAACATGAGTTTTAAATTTTCTTTCATTTAGTTCTAATATGTCAGAAGGTATTTTGTTGTAACATTTAACACAATACCCCATGAAAGAAGTGTGGACTTTAGCTAATCTAAAAAATGGTTGATCTAATTTGTCTTTATTTCTAGTATTAAAATTATGTCTATCACTAATTTTACTAAAAAGATGTCGGTTTTTCCGCACATACATAATATTTTCATAAATGAATTGGCAAGGGACTGTCATAATATTAATCTTTTTAAAAAGTTCCCTAAGAGAATCACGGCGACGCAGATTATAAACGGCTCTGACAGCTCTCTTTTGTAAAATAAATATGGATTCAATGTCAGCAGCCCGACCCCACAGCAAAATACCGTACGACATAATGCTGTGAAAGTAACTAAAGTAGACCAAACGTGCGGTTTCTACGTCTGTTAACTGTCTTATCTTTCTAACAGCATACGCGGCTGAGCTTAGACGACCCGCAAGAGATGTTATATGAGGCCCCCATTGTAATTTCTCGTCCAATGTGATACCTAGGAAAACCGTCTGATTAATGAACTCCAGTTTTTCTCCATTCAATATGATGTCACATTCGCTACTTTTAACATTTGGTAAAGAAAATCTAATACATTTAGTTTTTTTTTTATTTAAAACCAAGTTGTTTGCCGTAAACCAATTTTGGACCTGATGAATAGAGCTATTGACGTCGTCAAGATTTTGTGAACGTCGGTCTATTTTAAATATTAATGATGTGTCATCCGCAAATAACACCATCTTTGGTTGATTTTTAAGTAATTGGGGCAAATCATTTATGTAAACTAAAAAAAGGAATGGACCCAATATTGAACCCTGAGGAACGCCCATTGTCGTTTCCGACCCTATTGAGTTTACACCGTTTATCTGAACTTTAACCTGTCTGCCCATCAAGTATGAACTAAGTAAACCAAGGGCTCTATTCCTAATCCCATAGTGCTCAAGTTTCAACAAAAGCGTCTCATGGTTAACGCAGTCGAACGCTTTCGAGAGGTCGCAGAATATTCCAATGGCATCTTGCGACTCTTCCCAGGCGTTAAAAATGTTCTTTATTAGGGTGACACCGGCGTCAGTTGTACAACGCCCTTTGGTGAAACCGTACTGGTGTTCATGAACGATGGAATTTTTATTAAAGTGACGTAACATCTGACTAAGAATTAACTTTTCAAACACTTTACTGAGAACTGGCAGAATTGACACCGGCCGATAATTGTTGGGTTCTTGAGAATCACCCGATTTGAACAATGGAACGACTTTACTGTGTTTCATGAGATCCGGAAATACTCCCTTGTCTACACTAGTGTTAAATATGACAGCTAAGTAGGGGGCAATAGTTTCAATGATAGATCTACAAACTTTTACAGATATTCCCCAAAGATCTTCTGTTGATTTAATTTTAAGATCTTTAAAAGCTTTTATAATGGTCTGGGGGTTTGTATGTTGAAACTTAACTCCGATGGGCATACCTTTACATTCTTTCTAAGTAAGTCAGCAGCGATCGTGGATGACGAGTTGAGAGCTTCTGTAGTTTTAAGAGGAATATTGGCAAAGAAGTTATCAAATTATTTGGCCATGTACAGTATTTAAATTAAATTTAACAATATATAACTATACTATAACAACACTTTATCTAAAGTTCGTTTAGTATATTTTTATTTAGAATTAGGTTCTTTTGATCAAATTAATTATCTTCTTGTATACTTAAAATTTGATCTAACCGCTAAACAAAGAGCGACCGCAACTACACGGGAACTTAGGGTACCCCAACACGTCTACGCAATTTTCGAATGGGATGGTAGGAGCTGCGTGATCGAGCGAACTTAGCTCCCGTCATGCTATTCATGTAAGTTTTCTTTAAACCCTGCAAGCCTTGGTCACGACCATAATTTAAGCTGAATGTGCATCAATAGATCTGTTGCGTTTCCAAATGCCACAAATCTATAAGTAAGCAGGACGCATTTACTAATTCCATGCATGAGTTTGAGGACAGTGGTCCCTTGCTTTTTGGCATGTTATGCTGACGATTCGAAAGAAATTTTATACAATACTAGCTCTTGCCCGCGAAGCGGAAATTGAAACACAAAAGCCTACCTAAACGAGCGATATAATTTATAGGCCGCTCATAGCTCGTAATACACACGTAATAATATAAATGCATTTTACATTAAAGGTAGTGTACAATTTAAAGGAATTAAAGCCTTATCTCCAATGAATAAGGCGTGTTTGAATGCACGACCAAACATAATTCGGTCAAACGTAGTTTGCTCTACACACAAATAAACAATTTTAGGCTTTTTTACAAAATAAAATTAATGTAAAGAAATTTAGAACTTATCTCAAAGAAACAAAGCATTTGTCGGCTACCCTTTTGACGTTCATGCGAAATACCGACCCACACGCTGCGCGCCGCCCCACTAACATGAGTGCCTTTTATCAAAAGCTAGTCTTCCGCGAGTAGCGATCAGATGTTGTTGTATTAATTATTTCCGTCAGATTTTTGTTTCCACGCGCCATGGCTTTCTGTTAAACCAACATCCAAGGTCAGAGAACTCGTTGTCTCGATAATTTTGCGTTAGCTTGTCGGGAGTTCAGTCACTTCCAGAGTGAGCGCCAGGACAATGCTTGTGGCAGTCGTTGCCTCGTTGCGATGCAGTTGTTGGATAGGTCGATCCAAGCACTGCCATGCCGTGACCTATCGCGGAGGACCTGTGCGGTGGCCTAGATCGCCTGACTTAACGCCATTGGACTTTCATTTGTGGGGTCGCATAAAATCGCTCGTGCAGGTACGCCACTCAGTCAACAAATGTCAAAGAACTTACTCAAGGACAAAGTTAACAAGCATTTGTGATAGTGAAAAGTGACACTGAAGCAACATTGAAATACAATTTAAGAAAGCGTGCATAGAACAAGGCGATGTTGATTTTGAAACATTGATGAAAGTCGGTCGAAGAAACAGTGTAAATTGTCCAGTTCCGTAACCTATCAATACGAATGTATTTTAATCACTGTAAATAGGTACCTACTATGATTCCAATGTTTTAAACACGCCGACTTGAATATTTTTGCCGGTACAAATAATAAACTGTACCTTAACACAACTTATCAAAGCGATCGGGGTGAAATCGCGAAAGATTGGTGTCTGAGATAAATAAAAACGGCACGCAATGGCTCGGCGCGGCGGTGCCTAATAAACAAAATAATCCAAAGCCTGTGAAAGATTGAATCTTACGCGATGATAATAATATCGCTTATCAATATCTGGCTAAAGTAATGTTCGGTCATTGAATTATCGTTCATATGGTACCTAATCTCAGCTGGACTAAGAGTTCGAATTAAGGGAATTTTAATCCTTCTGTCCATACAATAAGGCATTTTTAAATGCACGACCGATTTGTAATCCGCTGTCACATTGATTTGTTGAGAAATATCGAAATTTTAGACAATTTTATCGTACCCCCGATGAATGATGTGAAAGAACGACATACAAACATTTACCAGCTCTCCCTTTGACCCTTTGGCCATCATCAAAGGATTTTTAAATATCTATCAATAATTACACTGTAAAATCAATTATCAATAGTAAAGTTATTCGGTCCGTGTCATGTTGCGTGAAATTCGTTCATTGTACTAAGCGCACATCTTATGGCGACTCATCAGTTGTCAAGCGCTCGAGTGTGTGTGCCGCTAACATTTTATGTCTGTGTAGAGATATTGTAGGACGCACAAACGTTATACGTTTAGTAAGGATAACTATTTTATAAAAAATGGGTTTGGTTTAAATTAATTTAATTACGGATGTTGTTTGAGACTTATAAATTAATTCGTTACACGTTATGACTACATTTTTTGGGATCAGCTGGGAGTGCGCGTGACTCAAACCGGTCTGATCATAGAGCCATCAGTGGCATTGCAGCTTCCGAATTCATCGGAGAAGGTCCTTTTAACAGTTTGAGAAAGCTCTTTTCACCTATTCCTTATAATGGCAGTTAAGGTTGTACTGAAAGTTGGAAAAGACATGATCATTCTGCTTCATCGTCATCATCCACAGCCCGACTTCGCTCACTGCTGAGCATAGGCCTCACCACCACCCCACCCACGTTTCTGTGCCAGCCACATCCAGGTTCTACCCGCGATGGCAACAATGTCATCCGCCCATCTCGCCGCCGGCCGACCAACACTTCTTCTTCCAGTCCTCGGACGCTACTCGGTCACTGCCTTACTCCACCTATCATCACCGCGCCTTGCCAGGTGTCCAGCCCAGCTCCATTTTAATTCCACAATTCGTTTTCCGGTGTCGAAAACCTTCGTACGTCTTCGGATCTCGACGTTTGAAACTCGATCTATTAGACATATGCCAAGCATGGGACACTCCACGGCTCACTGTACAACTCTCAGTTTGTACACAGCCTCCTGCGTGAGCGTCCATGTCTCAGCACCGTAAGTCATGGTGGGCAAAACACACTAGTTATAGAGGCGGGACTTCAGATATTGCGGAATTTTGAAAGGCGTAAGACGTCCAATTTTCTAAAAGCCCATCCAAGCTGTGTTCTTCTTGATATCTCAGTTTGTCGATGTTCTTTGCCAAATGAAAGGATATGGCCAAGATAAACATATCGGTCCACCATCTCCAAATATTACTTTCCAACTTTAACAATATTCTACTTACATGCAGATAAAGTACTTAAATAAAATCTACAAATCTTACCCGTGCATCATCTGAAATTTTAAGTGTTATCACTTATCAGGCAACTTTAAATCCTGTTATTTCAGTAAAAGTTATCTTCTTTGCTCTAAACTATCTCAAATTAGACTCAATCACTTTCTTGACTCACTTTGTCTCAATTTCATAATAGTTTCTATGCATGCAAGCTGTAATAAGCGTCTTAGTCCCACCTTCGAAACTTACAGGAGCTCTACTTTGTTGTCATATTTATCGTTGCTCTTACCTTCAAGTTTCCATGCATTGCGAAAAAGTTAAAACTTAAAGCAACCTGCGTCTTATTTCAAGTTTCTCTTGTGCTCAAGTTATTTTTCCGCGAATGTGACTATTTTTATTTGCTGCGCTACATTTTTCATGTGACTATTTAAACGTTGGCAGGCTGAAGAAGTTAGGGCAGCGCTCTGAGCCGAGCCAGTATGTTACGTGCCATGTGGAAGGGTCGCTGAGGAAGTCGGACCGGGCCTGCCGCGGATACAACCGTTGCTGTCAGATCGTGCGCCGAGCTCGCGCCCGCTCCGAGAACCCTTGCTCCAGCGGCAATGATATTGTAAGTACCTTTAACCTGTAGAACAGTAGCTTAGTCCTGGCTCTAGACACAGTGCCATTACTTCAGTGTCGAAATACCAACATTAAAGGGATTGATAATGTTACATTTCGACAGCGTTTGTCAATTTCATTCATTTTTGAGGAGTCTTCACCACGTTACCCCACGAGTAGTCTGAGATACCTTTCGGGATCTGACTTCAGTACTACAGCATACTTTAAGCACGTGTTTCTTCAATGTATTCCGGACAACTAACAAACCTGCCTGACGTAAAACTATACTTCAATGTGAAGCAACAGATAGGTGTCGGGCTTCGAAGTAAAGCGAGTGCCACTCGCTGGCAACAATTTGTAATAGAAAGGGAATTCTATTGACACCGCTTTTTGACACTTGTTGCTCACTGTTGTACGGAAATACCTTTGATACGACACTTTGTTGGAAAATGATCGCGATGATAAAATGTTTCTGTTTAGATATGAAAGTATTTTGTAAGACTAAATACTTTTTATTGTTTGGCCGATGGGCGTGATTAAGTTTTCATCACCTAACAACTACAATAACTAGTAAATAATTAATTCACGAAATAATCTAGGTAACGTCTCCTTAATTCTTTAAAATACCATCATTTCAAACGCAGCCTCTAACAATCAGCGATCATGTAGCTTTCTGTCAGCGTATAAACAATCGTAATATACAGAAAGTACTTCGAGAGATTACCAAGCTCATACATATTATTTTAGAGGTGTAGAAAATGGCTTACGGGCCACCTATAACTAGAAAGAAGAAAGAAAGAAAAAGCATTTAATTTAATTACCTACCACAAAACGACATACATAAATGGATTTTGCTTTAACTACCGTAAAGCCCTATACGATAGTGTTAGTAGTTCTTAAATTATGCTAATAAAGACAAATCAAACACCAAATAAGAATAAAAAGAACAAAAATGTGAGTACAAATAAAGTAGATGCATGTCGTGGTTGTCGCAAAAGGGCTTCCATTCAACATAATGCTGTGCCGCGGGGCCCTCATTTTCATTGGTCGACCAGGACATGACATACAGAAACCAAGTCTGTTGTGTATGTGGAAATAAATACAAAAAATATAATATTATTACAGTAAGATTAAATATCATGTGACTAAAACCAAGCACGTGTGTCTTGACAAAAACATAAAAGTAATATCCGCAAAACGAAGGCATATTCCATGCTTTGTCTCCATCCTCACCCACGTTCGCGTGGCGCACAAAAGCCTTATTTTGAGAACCTACTGTGTGTCGTCAGGACGGCGGGCGCGCCTCTGAGTGGCGCGCGCCGTCTGGTCGGCGCGTTATGACGTCAGGCGGCGCACGAGTCCTGTGCAGTCATGTGCCATGGGATTGGCTTGTAGTAGAACGATGCTTGACAGCAACAACAAAGACAGAAAAGAGAGAAAATAAACTGTGGTGCTCAGTAAAAACACTCCCACATCGCTGCCTGTGTGATTGTGATGGCGCCTCGAACCATAGGTACCTAGTGTACCTACATACAACCGAAATTAATTTAGCAAAGGGATTTTGCACAAACTGAGTTTTTCAAACTCACTTAGGCCGCTGATTAAACTGCGCCGTTCAATAACACGGCTAGGCAGCCAATTAAACGGCTGATTAAGCTAGTTGGGTGCGACCAGTGATTCGGCCTCTGATTCTAATAAAAATATATTATTTCTATGTTAAGTTTCACCCCAATATTGTGGTAAAAAGGCAATCTACGTCTAAACATTGGAACAGGGTTGATAGTTTTGGGCGGTAGAGCGTACCTACCACTGTGTTAAACATGCCACAGTGACATAGGTATACCAATCAAAAATTGTTATACCACAATGGCACGCAAGGAACTTGCATGCTTTTGTGCACGTCCCAGGCAGGTGTAACCTTTAATGTCAGTTCACAAATCGATCCTATTTGTTGGACTTGTTATCAAACAAGTTATTAGATAACTTAGTTAGTCTCGTTCTCGAATTCAGAATCAGATCAACTAAATTCGAGAACGAGACTAACAAAGTTCGATGGAAATGTTCAAGTGACGCAACTGCTTAGACTTGTCCAGGTTCATCGTGAACTAAATGTTTGGTGAAAATAACTTCTATAAATTAGGTAAAGTAACTTTCATGTGCTTCTTAAAGCAGGAGATTTATAGTTGGTCAATTTCATAGAAATTACTTTAATAGTTTAATTTAAGTACTTTAGCATAAAAAAAAACTATGGTCTATCGAAAATTTCACAAACTAAATCATTTCGACATCTTTCCCAACACAATTAGGTAGATACTGGATTCCTGATGCAGTGAGCAAAAACCGTTTTTAGAATAGCTAGGTACGTTGAAGTCGTATCTATTCAGAGTTCCTCTGACTCATAAAAATAATACATACCTAAAGCAAAATCTTGTCATCGCATTGTGACTCCTCAAGGACGAAGCTACGAGCATGACGCTTCACATAAATGAATTATTTTGCTCATTGTTCTAGAAACAAAAAACAAACTGTTTCCTCATCAAATTAATCGATAATTACTATAATTGAAATCTTTTCTAGGTGTTTATAGGTATTGTGCGTCCGATAAGCGAGACTTTCATCAACGAGAGTGCTCTCGAATCGTATCGCATGGAGTACCGCACCCGGCACTCGATCGACGGGGAGATCATACAGTGCGAGTCGCGCATTGCCATTGTGACCGGCTACATGACCCACGAAGTGAGTGGCGTGAACGCCATGAACTTCATGCACCGGGACGACGTGCGCTGGGTCATCATCGCGCTGCGAGAGAGTAAGTGCCACCGCGAACATTGAATTGATTTGTGTCCTAAGCCTGCCCGCCGCGCTCAGCACGCGCCCACACCACATACCTACCTACCGACGCATGACGTTTCAGCCACATGATTGCACCCGTTAAAACAACTTTCAGAAAACAATTCTCCACAGCAACACAAGACACGTTTTAATCATTTCATAAGCATGGCATTACTATAGTTTACACTAAAATTGCAAGTAAATGACCTTATAAAGATAACTTTGAAAACGTAAGAAGGTTATCTGTTATGAAATGTTTCTATATCAAAAAGTAATGATACATACAAAAAAGGTTAGTTAGGTGAAAGGTTCGTGTTATGACGTAACAGAAATTATTACGTTTGAGATTGTTAGGAAGTTTTAACATGTTTCTTTTCCTTGTCGGTAAACATGAGTTTGAATCGACCTCTTGAGTGTATGTTACGAGATTGCAACAGTTCACATAAACTAATAACAGGTGACCAATGTGAGTCGACGTTATCAAGGCGGCATAATGACACTGTTATATGTATTGCACATTTGAAATAGCTCCGTGATATAATGGAAAAATGCGTAATTAAATTTTAGCTTCGGCAGTGCTGTAACAGTGCTTAGATATTGTCATTGCCTCGGGGCAGCAACCTCTGTATTATGTTTTTTTCCGAGATTCATTAGCGATAAATGAATGCGACGAAGCTGAAAATCAAATTCATTTAAAAATATGCTGCTGTGGTTTTAAATTCTGTGTGGGTTTATTCAATTGAAAATAGAAACAGTTGTTGTATCGACAAAAGAAAAAATTATACTAGATGCAAGGGGTGACGGGATTTGCGTTTGTTTGGGGAAGTATTTCTAAATAAAATATACCTACAAACACGTGGACTGTATTTTTAACCGAGAGGATTTTTAATGTCAGCATTGGGACTCAATGATAGGTTCTTAAAGCAGTAGTATACGGACAGAAAATGATGTGTCTTCCTGGAAAATGTGCTAACTGAAAATGACTTGCTAGTTAACTTACTCATTTGTGTGCTCATATGATTTATTGTCGATTCTCGAATCGCGTGCGCGCATAGCATCTCCCTGAAATTTTACTATTGCTGATTTTATGCTCTTTGTAAGCTATGTGATGTTGATGTGATATATGAATACTATTTATTTGGAATCAATATTCTCTCGAAAATTCTTTTGTAGCGTCGGTACGTTTTCTCTTAAACAGCGCATGAAAATGTCACTTAACGCTTCATAAGTAAATGTGTAGGTCATAATCAGGCGTGTAGTTTTATCAAGTGACACTTGTTTACCGCCTGCACATCTGCCACGGCTATGGCCTTTCTATAAATTGTTATCATTCGAGATTAACTACTTTCTATTTTTCCATTACACCGCATAACGACAATAGTCGATACCTAACACAAATACTCTATGACTAATTTATATATCAGTACAAGTACATAATATCTGTTTACCCAACTTTCTTTTTGTAAGGAAGAATTCAGAATTTCTTGAGCAGTTTAGTGTCATGATAATTATTTTTTTATACTTCACCACTGAAGCGCTAGCGAAATATTTGAGACATAATGCAATGCTAATGTTTACCAAATTTATCTTATGTATTTAGTATTGTAATGGCTTAGCCGTGGCGATTACATCATCATTTCAATGCGTTTTTCATTTTCTAAATAAATAAATGCTCAAGAATCAAAGTATTAAAGTTCATCATTTGTTGTACTACAGTGTATGACCAGCACCGGCTTTATGGCGAGTCGTGCTACCGTTTGGTCACCAAGAACGGCCAGTTCATCTACATGAGGACCCGTGGGTGCCTGGATGTGGACCGCGACTCACGCGCGGTGACCAGCTTCGTCTGCACCAACACCGTGGTCGACGAGGATGAGGGCAAGCAACTCATCAAGCAGATGAAGAGGAAGTTCACTATGCTCGTGAACAACAATGAAACTCCAGCCATCGAAGAAATTGATGATGATACTCAAGATAATGGAGATGTAAGTTGTCTGTTTTTTGTAAATGGTTTTTAAGTGGCATTTTAGTATTAAACGTTTACGTTTTGCAGCTTTTGGTATCCTACAAACTTGTTTTTTGCACGTGATTGACCTCTATCTCGCCTGATGGTAAGCAATAATGTAGTCAAAGATGGAGCACGCTTGCCTAGAAGTAACCTATTCACTCTTGACCTACAGGCTCCCAGGTTGTAGCTATCAGGAAACACAGACTCCAGAGTGTGTGTGTGTCTGTGTTTCCTGATAGCTACAACAAGGAATTCCACGCCGTACGCACAATCACTGCCCCCAGAATATCACTTAAGAGCATTTGCATCTTTGCAAAAGTTAGACAAAAAGATAGATAGATAGAATATATTATATTTTACACCAGGAATCATAATAATTATAAAATTAAGCATAATAACATATATTTTTGCTACTTTTCAGCAAAACGCGGACGTGCCCGCACCAGTAGAAGACCCGAGGCGCCTGGAGCAGGTCATTCTACATTTAGTGACCAACTTGCCGTCGCCTTCACCCCAGGAGAGCGAGGAAGATCCATTCGGAGCTGCTTCCCCGGAGAGGAAGGTCATGTCGCCACACCGGCTCACCATCATTCCGCCTAATAGGGAGAGGATCGTCAGCGCTATCGAGAAGATCTATTCAGTCATCAATATCATACAAAAAGATAACAACCACGAGGAAAATTACTATGAACAAAGCAGCAGTGCAGGTTCAAGTCACACTACTCCCCAGTACATGCAGCCTGTAGAGATGAACAGCTTCCCCGCTCCACAGGAAGCTCAGATCGTTCCCTACCACAGCGCACACGTTTCTAACTACGTGCAGGCTTCCGACAGTGCTTTCGTTGAGCCGATGGCTTACAACATTAATGAAAATGACTTCAATGCAGATGATATCCTTAATGCTGTGCCGACCCCAGACATGGGATACTTTGATGCCTCAGAAGACCCCTTCTCAAGTATATCTCAATTGTTGGAAAATTTTACTCAAAACAGCGAGGAGATGTTCAATGACCAACAATTAGCCGATTTACAGGAATTTGAATATCATGGCGCAGAATCAGCGATGACTATGCCAATGCCACAATACGCGGAGGAATCTAACATGCTGCAAGATTTGCCACAAGCAAGCACGAGCAACTATCTGTGTGGAACCAAGCGCCCCAACGACTTTGAAGACTTCGATATGGTCTACAAGAAAAAGGTAACGGAGTCAGAATTTGCCCGCGAAAATGAAGAAACTTCAGATTTGGAATTACCCCTGGATTGCTTTTTCGATGAATCAAGTGAGTAACTTAAAGAGACTAAATGCTTCTCTACTATCGAAATTCACGTGTATTTAATATTTCAACTAAATTCTTTGTTCATTATTTCAGTATTCGACAATGATCAAATAGACGCAGCCATCAATTCAATGGAATACGTTGATCCGTCGTTTCCCGATTTATTAGTAAGTGCACTGGTTTACTTACAATCTATAATGAATTAGGAGAAAGATTATGTATACTATGTATATTATGTTACTTTATCCAAAATAAAATAGAAGAAGCACTTACTTGAGTACCACTAACACGATATTTTTCAATATTTCCAGGTATCAACGGACGTGACAATGATTCTGAATCAGGTAGAATTGGAGGAAAATCAAGAAAGGCTTCAAGAGCTAGAACTATTGCAGTGCGAGTAATAAGCCGACGATTCTGGAGCCCATCCGGAACAAAGCTACTCCAGTGGTAGATGAATCAACTATTTTTTCAATTACTTTGTTGAAAAGCCAGTCCCTGTAGCTACGTTCTACGAATATGTTGCAGAAATCAAATGAAGTATTAATCTATACGTCAACTGATACTTTTCGTTCGTCCCAGACGATTCAAAACGTTGTTTACTAAGACCATAGTACTTTATTTATATAACGCATAGTCATCAAAAAGTACTTGGAGTGAAGTCAAGTTGCAAAGATCTCGGAAATTTTTATTATTTCGGTGTTATTTATATTAGTGGTAGACGATAAGTTTTAATGTTAGGTGAAATTAATATTGTAATGGATGTATGTTACTCGCCCTTATTTTCAAGATGTCAAAAATACGGGTCCCGGTAGTTGCTGTTAGCTGTTAGGTACTAAGCAAATTGAAAATATTGGCATTTAGTTGGTTAGGTATACATTTCGAAGTGGCGACTCCTGTTGAAATTCATTGAATTAGCTCAGTGCTGTTACACTACTTGCATAACTAATGTTACACCAAACGTTAACCGGGAAGTTTTCTTGATACAGTTCAAAACTTTCCATGAAATATATTTAGTTTGGTATATTATTCATACTTATTTGTTTTAATGGTAGCTATTTATAATCTGGAAGAACACTTGTGGAATAATTTCGATTGAATTACTATTTGCTCCTCTATACTAAGTTTAGGATTTTGAAAAGCTGCTTGTTCGTTAAACATTGACTACTGAAACTACAGCATGTACAGCAAGCAGCATATTCGTTAAGAACATATTCTTTAATTAGGAATCTATATTGCCAAAGTTAAACAAAAATATATATTTAAAGGCCTAGTCATGTCAACCAGTAACATTTTATTACATATATATGAAGTTAAACACAAATAACCTGACGCAATCCATATCTTTCGTACTAAACGGAACCTACAAATGTCTAATTATTATTTGTGACGTATCGTAAGACTGAGTATTTTTAATTGTTGGATTTCAAAATGTTATGTTTAAGTGATTTATTTAGATTTACATTTCAGCATTTTGTAGTTGACTCTTTGATTTTTGTAGGATTTGTGACCCTTATGTAGGGAGTCTATTTTTATTATTTTAATCATCGTCTTTCTTTTTATGTGTCACTGAACAACTGAGTACTAGTTTTTTTATGTCTAACGGACTTCAGATTAAGTCATAATAACATTAGTCTCTTAATCTGTTGTCTTTGACTCAAATGTAGGCTTTATCATAATTACTTATACTTAGTTCAGATTTCGGATTAAAAATGTAGGGCTTTCTTAGTTTAGCCCAAACTTAAAAAAGTATTATTTTTAAGTACAAACAAGCTCCAGTGATGCTTAAAAAGACAGTATAAATAAACCTTTATTGTAATATCTTTTTCGATGTTGCCATGTCTCTGCCTGTCACAATACATAAGTTAAAAAATAAGTGTTATTTCTTCAATATAGGTAACTGTTTTTAAGCAAAGTCTCCATGTTCCATGTGGTATCAATAATATGTTTAAAAGTGACCGCTATTTGCCAATCCTGCTGGATGACTCGACTCGTTTACGATTCAAAACGAATTTTGTTCAGCGACTATTTATAGTTTTGGAAGTTTCTTCGCTCAAAGGAAACCATTATGTTCATCAACAGAATTCGTTTCTGATTTTCGGTTCACAAAAATTAAGTTAGGGGGCGATTATTTCCCAGTTAATAAAACCTTTCCGCTTGAGCTTAGTTTTGTCCTAAACTATTTGGCTGTACATGGGTGAAAATGTTTTGAAAAAACTTTTCAAGATGCTTCTAAAAATCTTTTTAAACGACGGTGAACCAGCTACCCAGTATTAAAAAAAGATTGGCATTTCAAACAAATGTACTCGTTGTAGCTAATTTTACAACAGTAAGAAAGACTTGTAGACTTGTGCAGCACCCCTGTTATTGAGTACTACACCATTTTGTTCGTTGTTTTTCACACAAAATAGATCTCATTTAATAATACGCGTTTACATTGACAAGTTGTAGCAATCGATGTTGTATTTCTTATTAATATTATTAGATATTTAGACTTCGATATTTATCTTAGTAAGTGTTAGCAAACTCAGATTTAATTAAGATCTTGTATTGCGACTAGGCTTAAGGTCATGTGGCCATATATGTATTTCTGATATATAAATGAAAATATCAGAAATTATAATGTACATTATAATCATATACTGTAATACAACTGTTGTGTGGTGGAAGATGAATTAAGTTTTTATTAAGTATATCGTGCCAATTACTGTTTGATAAATGTGTAAACCCTATCCATCTTGGGCAGTTCTTGTAGTGGGTATTTCAGCAGTGATAGGATCTAGGCATCTACTCGTATATTAAGATCTATCTAGTAACAACATTATTATTATGATTATTTGGAACTCGATTAAGTTTTCGGGCTCAGAGTATCCATTAAATTATTAAGTAGATAGGTACTGACCTGACATGTCCTTGGTACAGCTTCTGTAGATCTCTTCTTCTTCTTCGTATCGCTGGCTCAACAGTGTCAGTGAATCTCTTACCTATCGGTGGCCCTGGGCACTTTAGGATGATGGCCCCTATGACTTTAGCAGAGGACTGTTTTGCATAAGCAGGAAAAAAAAGCATATTTCTAGATTTATTCAACTGTTTAGGAGGACAGGGAAAAAGGGGATCCCCATGCCCTGGGCACCTGCCCAGAGTGCCCAATGGTAAATGCCCGAATTGAGTGGTCAAATATCTATATAAATTCATGATATTGGAAGTAGATTATATTGTTCTTAAAAACACACGTATGCTGACCTGATATGTACTAGTATGTTTATTACGTGTTTGATCTATGTTCATGATTTTGAATTACAGCGGCGCCTTGAGCTTGATGCCAAGCGTGATCAATTGAAAGCCCGACCACCTGCGGCAATGAACTATAATTACGTATTTACGAAGCAAGTAACAGAAACATGTACATGTACATGTGGTTAAATACCATAGATTAAGAAAATCTTTGGCGAATTAGGCGCCTTTTCTGTGTCAATGGTAGGTACGATTTAAAGAATGATGGTCTCAAGAGAAAAATTTAGGATATAACTTAGTGATGGTATGTAAAATTCTTCTTAAAAGTTTACCCATGGATATATAAGAGTACTAAGAATGTGGATATATATATACATTCTAGAGTAGTTTGCTTTTTCTGTTGACTCCAATCTCGAACTATATATAGTTCGCCGATGTTTACCCATTATAGTCTAGGGTACGAGTAAATGAACGTACTAGACATTATTTAACCATGTATGAGATAATCGTATCTAAATTCTTGTCTAGATCCTTATCGGAAATTATATTAATCGAATAACCATATAATCCTATATATTCAAAGGAATTTGGTTACTACTTATATTCTCAAGATGTTCTAGGATAAGTCTGTGTCAGTCGTAGTGTTTTCTTTCAAATCATAAGTGATATAAAATAAATGTATGTCTACATTATCGAAATTGTACTTTATGATCCCTTGAAGAAGGTCGATGTTTTCAATGATCAAAATATGATGTTGTAGCCATAAACATAAGATATATATTCCACATAATTATGTACCCATATATGTATTCTGGTAAGATTTCTATGAAAAACGATTTGTTTTGTGTGAAAGAGGTGGAAACGGAAAGCTTTAAACTTTTAAAATGCGTGAAATGAAGTGGACTGTCGAAAAGATTGGGAAGGAATACGAAAATGTTTACAATTTTTTTTACATTTCAAAGTGTTTTGCTGAGAAATTGTAATTCTGAAGGTTTCACTATAGGTGAAATGTTCGGAAAGAAGAGCTTTGAGCTCTCGTCTCAATAACACGGAGTGAAGTGACAACAAGTTGTAGACTACCTGAAGGTTAACTTCAAGTTTGCCATAGGTTAGCCACCTACATTTTCAGTGATTTGAATTGTGAAAAACTTTACTCCGCGTTATTTAGTTTTCTTGTTTTACAACCAGAAATTTTTCTTTAATCAAAATTTAAGGAAATATAGACATGCGGAAACAGTTCTTGGTAGAAACGCTTCAACACCACGCATTAGGAGGAAGAAAACGGAAAAGTACATAGAACTTGAAAAGGCGATTTTTCCACAGTTTTGATAAAAAATCTTTTTGATTGAGAGTCTTCTCATTTTTCTTCCATTTCAGACGAAACGGAACAGGTCATTCAAAATATAAAAATATTAAGAACTACCTACAACTTGATGTTTATGTATTCTGAATATATCTACCTAATATAGACAGGTTATTTACAATTTAGTTAGTTACCAATTATCACAATTTATTAATTGGTATTGTAGTACGCCATTGTAATCAAAACCTTGGAATGAACAATAGTTGTAATCTTTTGTGGGTAGTAAATAAAAAATACGTACAATATGGTTTCATTTCTCTTATATATATCCAATCCAATATAAACATGATAATACATGATTAGACCTATTCACTATTAACATGATTTTGTTGACAAACGCATATCATCACTCAAAAGGTTCGGCAGAGGTGCACTTACTTTTAGTACACTCTCATTTCGCCCTCGTCGCCAAGTCCCTTGCAATGAGGACGAGCTGCTGCTGTCAGCGGCCGGGTACATGCCCACACTTAGGGCTGCTATTGAGAATTCTAGATGGAGAAACAAATAACACTTTTCCCGACCCAGGGAATCGAACCCTGGACCTCGCGCTGAACAGTAGCACGCGACCATTAGGTTTAGTTTGCCAATACACATCAACAATTATGGGCCATTGCAGCTTAAACAAACATCTCTTTAACATAGCACCGGACAGCCTACTCTGCAGGGGCTGCTTTGACGCTGAAGAATCAGCCATCCTGGAACGCGTGGTCGTGGTTACCCAAAGTGAACAAATCTTCGGATAGGCGAGGTCGCTCCGCGAAGCTTGTGAAGCTCCCAGGAAACTTCTGTGCTTCTGGGCGGAGCTAGGCTGACTTACTTAGCCAGAACATGCACAACGGACCGACAGTAAGTGCGGAAAATGGAGTCCCTACTCTACACAACCATTGGGCCTGCCGCTATGTCGATCGTCGTTATAGCGATTTCTGCAATGCTCATAACTATATTTGAATGAAAATTTATTGATGCCATCAATCGTAAGGTAGCAGTGATGACCCTATTTCAAATTGACGTCGCTATAATTGTCAAAAAATATATAATTTAAACTTTTTTCGACGAGAGTTTATGTCACCGGACAATTGCAAACTACTTAAGATTACAAAATATCTTGAGAGATTGTAGACTCTCGATAAATTGTCAAATGAACATTTGTTCTGCAAGTATACGAATCAAAATCTTCTATTGTATAATATATCCGTGCGTTCCGAGAAATTGTAGACTGACATAAACTGGCGACCAATCAGCTCTCTGGTCTACAATTAAAATAAATAATAATAAAATTTATGATGCCAAAAATAATACAGATTACAAACTAAATTTAGACCCTAGACTACCAATTTATCTGATTAGGTGTGATTGTTAGGTTGGAAACTTGGCCCCGCATTGGTCTTTGTTTTCTCTGAATAGACCAATGAGAGCCTTGTTTCCAGGTTTACTATCACACGGAAACTGATAAATTGTATATTTGTGTTTGTTGTTGCTTTTTTTATTTTTTTATTGATAGCCACTCGCAGTTAAGCACACTAAGGCTGGTTACTGATTAACCGGACTATCCTGTGGTGGCCTCAATTATTATGTGTGGTGGCCTAGTTAAACTAAATGACCGCTCGCTAGGGGCGTCCCCTGTGGGGTACGGTCCTAGGGTTAGCGGCTACATTGCGTGAGAACAGCATGGGACAGGCTGGGGGCATTTATAGTTCGTGCAAAAACGACCCGCTCATCTATACCTGCTACAAGTGGATAACATAATATTGTCATAGGTCTCCTCTATGTAATTACCTTAAGGTATGCAATACAGGGAGTAAAGTCTCACACACCTTCACTGAAATGAGAAGATCCTCCGACCAGACGGTTTGTTGTGTCTGGTGGGCAACTGCCCGATTGTTGTGGTGGCATTGATCCGCTACAACCTAAACGGAATTGTATATAAGTACCAGCTCCTAAAATATAATTAATTCAATCCAAATACTCGTTTACTTACCCATCTCCTGACACTGGTTAAGTGGTGAGCTCGATGTGCACTGGAAATGTCAACCAACGACGAAGTAGCGACCGTCTCTATAAAGTCACGCTAAATATCAACATTTGGCGTGACAAACCACTGGTTTGCCGTCAACGTCTACGTCACGACACGGAGGCAGTCACTCGCAGCCAGAGCCAGACCTTCGAGAAGCCATTATGCAGCTCACGTGGGAAATTGCGGCAATGTAAATGGACAGATCAAGACAAAGAAAAACATCATTCCGCTCAAGGTCACGTTCACAATCCCGAAGCCAAACGAATTCTTACTAGCAGACGTCAGGCGATATTTGTTTTTACCACACCCGCTACGGTGAAAAAGCACGCAACTGCAGATCTCCGTGCAAGTTCAAGCACCAGGAAAACTATTCGCGACCTTGGCTACGACGGAACCCGAGGTCAATGAAATATCACCCTACCGTCTACACGTTTACGACTACCAACATCACTTGAGATTCCTCGTGGAAACCGGAGCCAACGTGGCGGTCATTCCCAACACAAAAGAAATAAAGAAGGTGGAAGAAGTGTTGTATGCAGCGAACGGCACCCCAATATACACATATGGCGAGAAGAAGCTGGAACTTAACCTCTTATCATGGCAGTTTATCGTAGCTGCCGTGAAACGACCGATATTAGGCGCCGATTTTTTGCGTCATCATTACCTCCTTGTCGACCTACATGGCAGGAAACTCGTCGATAAGAAAACAGGACTGGCAATCGACGGTTGCATTGCAAACAGTGCCGCTACCCTCACCGTGCTTACTATCAACCTCACCGACCAGTACCACAACCTTCTTCAAAAGTACGCCGAGATAACTTCCTCGGACTTCAACAACATGAAGAACAGCGAAGTTGAACATCATATTGTCAATCGCGAGCCGCCCGTGTACAATAAGGCACGACCGTTGCCGCCACACAAATATCAAGCGGCGAAGGAGTTTCAAGTTATGCTTGAACAAGGAATATCCACCCAGGCCATCAAAGTTACCTTGGGCAAGTCCACTCCACCTCATAGAGAAGAAGACTGATGAATACAGACCTTGTGGCGATTTTCGAAGACTGAACGCCGTAACTCAACCGGATCGATACCCAATACCACGACTTCGTGTCTTCAAGTACCATCTGGAAGGGATTCATATCTTCTCGAAGATTGATTTAAGAAAAGCTTATAAGCAATTGAGAGTACGCGAAGAGGACATCGACATTGGGCTTTTTAAATTCCCACGAATGTGTTTCGGACTATGTAACGCCAGGCAAACCTTCCAACGACACATCAACAACGTACTCGGCAACATGGACCACGTCTTTCCATTCGTCGATGAAATTCTCGTCGCCTCACCAGACCAAGAAACCCACAGAAGACACCTAGAAGATGTTTTCAAAAGCCTACAAGAGCATGGACTAAAAATAAACGTGTCGAAATGCGTTTTCGGGAGCAAAAAACTGGAATGTCTTGGGTACATATTAAGAGAAGCAGGTATCCAACCAAAAGAAGATCGTGTGAAGACAATATCCGATTATCCTGAACCTACTACAATTCACGAATTACGACTATTCCTCGGTATATTAAACGTTTATGAAAAAAAATATACCGCACGCTGCACACGTTCAGGAAAATCTATGAATATCTACGAACATGTAAGAAAAATGACAAAAGCGCATGTTTGAGAGTAGAGAAATAACGGTATATACGGATCACAAGCCGCTAACGCATGCACTACTGCGGCTAAACAGCAAAACTACTTGCACTATATCAGTCAGTTCACAATGTATATCGAAGGAAAGGACAACGTTGTGGCCGATGCATTATCAAGAATCGAAGCAATATTCACTCCATCACCAATTGACTACGACGAGCTGGCAACGCAGCTGGTAGCTTTCTATCTTCCAAATTTTTATTTCAAATTAAATGATACCATTTCAGAGGGAAAACTTATTGCGAAACCATCATCGACCGAGCAACTAAATGGCTAGAAGCATTCCCAGTCAGCGACATCGAAGCCAACACTATCGCCACGGCTATCTACCAAGGGTGGATAGTGTGATTTGGGTGCCCAGAAAGGATCACAAGCGATCAAGGCATACAGGTCGAATCACATTTATTCAAAACGCTAATGAATAGAATGGGCATCGAGAAAACACAAACCACTGCTTACCAAGGCGAACGGAATGGTTGAATGGTGGCATCGATCATTTAAAACAGCATTGACGGCACGACTGCATAACTCAAGCTGGACGCAAGAATTGCCAATTGTTTTGCTTGATCTTCGCGCAAAACAAGAAAGAAAGAAAACACTGAGGTTTCATCAACAGAAGCGCTATACGGTGAACTGGTGACGGTGACAAACGTCGATATACGCGAACACAAATATACACTTTAGCGACGTCATTACCAACGTAGTGAAAAAGATGCAAGCAGCAGATGCAGCGTAACGTTCATACACGATGACCTGTATGTATGTACGCATGTATTCATACGTCCCGAGCGTCGTTTGACCTGGATCAGGAATTATTTTAAAACGCCTAACAAAGTTTTCGGCGGGCGTGGCGCGGACGCTCTATATAAATTTCGGAGGAAGAGCTCGCTGAATCGTCGAAGGATCGCAAGCGGCCCAGACCGGAGGATGACCGGGGGTCGTCAGCCTGGCGTCCGCCACGGAGCTTCTCCGAAAGGAGAATGACGAGGCTCCAAGCTGACCTGGCCGGACTCCAAGGAGCCGGCACAAAGAAGCCTCAAGGGGGGCGCAAGCACGAGCAAAACCCGTCCGTGCCAGAGGAAAACCTGGTTCTGAACACCTAGTGCGGAAGGAGTTGGCTCTCGTCGCCGGTACCCCGTGCCTCGAGAGTGTCAGGAGAGGACCCCTGTCCTCTCCTGCGTAGCAGCACGGTTTGGCGAGATTGTGGTAGTGGGGGTCTACTTCTCTCTGAATCAATCTTCTTCTTCTGGTTCTCGTCGTCGCCGGTTATCGTTTCCTCCCTCCCCGTGCTTGTTTTCAGGGACTTCAATGCCAAATACTTGACTTGGGGTTTCCGTTTTATGGACGCGAAGGGCGGGTTGGTGGAGGACTGGGCACTGGAGACAGGCCTGGTCATCCTACAAAGGGGTTTTGCCCCCACGTGTGTGCGAATTCAGGGTGAGTCCGTGGTGGACATTTCGTTTGCCAGCCCTGCTCTATCACCGCGTGTCGTCAACTGGCGCATCATGGAGGAGGTGGAGACGTATTCAGACCCAATCCGGTTTGACGTCTCCGCTCAGACCTCAACCGCGCCAGTCCGAGAGGCTCCGATTGGTCCGCGGTGGGCGCTTAAGCAGCTGGACCGGGAGCTCCTCCTGGAAGCCTTGATCGTGCACCAACGACGAGGCGGAGTGGTTCTGGGAGACCATGTCAGAGATATGTGACGTGGCAATGCCTTGGGTCCAGCCAGAACGCGCTAGGTGCACTGGTGGTCGCGGGAGCTGGGATACGGATACGAGGAGTACAAAGCGACGAAGGCCGCCAACTAAGCGGGATCCTGTGGGCCAGGGATCTGGCTCGCAAGGAGACGCTGGAGTCTCTGAATGGGGACCCGTGGGGACGCCCCTACAAAATGGTGCAAGATAAACTCAGCACCTGGGCCCCCCTATTGATGCAGAGTCTCCGGCCCATGCTGGTGGAGGACGTGGTGAGCGCTCTGTTTCCTTTGCGAGGGGAGCATACTCCCTCGCCTATGGCTCCGCCACCTGCGGTGTCCGATGCGAACCACACCGACGACGGCGACTACGACAACGACGGCGACGATGCTCCGGAGGTGACTGAGGCAGACCTGAGAGTGGTGGTAAACAGATTAATGGAGAAAAATATCGCCCCAGGACCCGACGGCTTACCTGGGAAAGCCTAGGTCCTGGCCTCGGAGGCTCTCTAAGACTAAGAGGTTTCTTAAGCGCATGCTTGGGAAGAGGCCAGTTCCCACTTTGTTGGAAGACGGGGAAACTGATCCTCATTAAGAAGCCCTGGCGCCCCGCGGACTCTCCGTCCGCATACCGAACCATAGTGCTGCTCGACGAGGTGGGCAAGCTCTTTGAAAGAGTAATTGCAAACCACGTCGTCGGGCACCTGGTGAGAGAGGGTCGGAGATCTGGCGGAGAATCAGTTCGGTTTCTGCACTGGGTACTCAACGGTCGACGCCATCATGCGCGTGAGAGCCTGCTCACGTGCATGATGTGCACGCAGGGCCTTTAACTCCCTGCCCTGGAGTTGCATTAGGAAGGCACTCTGGTATCATCGGATGCCGACCTACCTCGCACGTTTACGCGTGGCGCGTGGAGGCGCTTCGCCGGGGCAAATTGCAGCGCGGCAGATGCCCATCGCCGGGCACGCCACTATTGTGGTGGTAAGGCCACTCTTTGGGGACTGGCTGGAGAGACTGGAGAGACTACTCACTGGACACGGCTGTTTCGGGAGGTACCTGTTTCGGATTCAGCGGGAGGACACGCCCAGGTGTCAGCACTATGAGGATCGCCCGGAGGAAACTGTGGAGCATACGGTGGAGGTCTGTCCTGCTTGGGTGGAGCACCGCTGTGTCCTCGTTGAAGCGATCGGCGGCGGCGACCTCTCGCGGCCGGCCCTGATTAAATCCATGGTCTGGAGCAAGGAGGCTTGGAAAGTGGTCACCTCCTTCTGCGAAGCGAGGAGGAGGTGGGCTGCGCGAGGGTGAACGCCTGCAAAGTCTGCCGACAGCGGATGACGTCACGAAGGAGATTAGTGATGTACCATATTATTATTTAATTTATTGGTTTGTACTTCTAATATCTGATTTTACGTTGTTTAAAACTTTATAACTGCTGTTTATTGATGGTATAATACGAAATAGTGTCGGATTAAATAAAATAGTGATGTTACGAGTAACATTTTATTTCAGAAATATGGGACGAAAGGCAATGATTAATTGTTTATCGATAAGATTAATTATTGCGATTCATTGGTTTGGCGTGGGAGCGGACGCCGATGCGTTTACGCTCTGGCGGTCAAAAGGCGAAAAAGGATCAGGACTGCCGCCAATCCCGATATGAGCACTTACTCCACCCTGCATGCTTTGAAAGTCGTAAAGCTTCCTGAAACATACGACCTCCACGGAAGCCAGTGCGGCTGTCGAGACATGTGAACTGTGGAACAAAACTCACTCTATTCCTTCACGCTTTATTACGCCTGTAGGGTGCAAATGCAAATATACCTCAACATTAATTATAACTAGTGTAAATGTCAGTGAAATGTAAAATGTCAATGAGTGCCAACGGGCGTCAATCAAGAAATAAAAAATGCAAGTTGTCCGACTCCAACCACGTCTATAAGAACACTAAATTAAATTTAGATACAAAACAGCACCATCCATGCTTGTGCAAGTGCATGCTGCTGCTGCTGCATGATCGTAATCCTTTTGAATGTAGCTCGCGCGAGTAAGTGCAAATATGCGAGCCTACTCATTGCACAACTCATTACTTACTAAACTATTTAAAAAACCATGTAAGTGCACCGTACAGCCCCGTTGGAGCATCTGCCCCCGGAACACGAACTACAGTCGCCAATCTGGATTTCACTTTATCGATTTTGGACCCAGGTTGGCTGATGTAAAAACATTCTAACCAAATGGTACTCCATTCGGCTATGATTCTTCATAGACTCATCCCAAACACAGTGCCAGTGTGAAGCCCCTTCACAATCTTTATACCCAACTAGCTACACCTTCCAGGACCTGAACATGGAAAAGAACAGAGCCGTCCAAGTGGCCACATACTGGTCGAACAAAATTTGAAAAGTGGTGTCAATCGATATAAATAAATAAATAAAGTTTATTATAGAACTGTTGGACACCCAATGTGAGTGCGGTGACCCTGTTCAGAACATGAGCCACATGTTAAGTGTCCATTTTTTTTTTGTTGTATGGGCAAGCTTTATATAAATAAATAAATAAATAAATAAATATGTTTATTTCTCACCACAATATTAAAAAATACATAAATTAAAATGTTACGATGATAACTTTAACATTGTGGGAGACTGGTGCCTGAGCTAAGCTGCAAGCCTGTGTTTCAGGACACCAGGACTCCGCCTTTTACATAGAAATAAATATCTCGTAAAAAAACATTTAGTATTTTACAAAGTCGGTGAACCCGAACATAATTATTGTTCAAAAAAAAAAAAAGAAAGAAGTTAGTATGATTGTGCTTATGTATGTATGTGGTATAAGTGGGTGTGTGTTGTGTATGAGAGTGTGAAATGGTGTGTGTGTGTGTGTGTGTGTATGTCGGTGAGTGTGTGCTCGTGTATGTTTATTACATTTATAATATTACACTAAGGTTGCAAGTAGTTTTTCGGTGTCGTCGTAATTTATTTCTTGTAGGAAGGAAGTTATTTTCATTTTACACATGGTCTTATTAAGATTGACTATCGGTAGCATCGCGTTAATTTTATTATACAGAAAACCACCTAGATGGCAGAAGAAACGCTTGGAAAATTGGGTTGAAATGCGAATTTCAGGGCGATCTACGGGGCTATATCGTCTCTTACCTTGTGAAGCTGAAGGGTTGTATGTAAGCAGTGAGTGTTGTTTTACTATTACGCTTTTAATGAAAAGTTGGCGTACTGTCAGAACCTTCGCCTCTTTATATAGGAGCTCAGTGGAGTATCGGTAAGGTAAAAACAAGGACACCTTAAGTATGGCTCTTTGCGCTCTCTCCAAGACAAGGAGTGTAGACTTCGGAGCTCCACCCCACACATTGATACAGTAGGTTAACAAAGACTGAGCGAGAGCAAAATATACTGATCTTTTCAACTTCGCATCTGCCACTTTCCTCAGAGTTTTAAAGATGTATATAAGCTTGCGTAACCTAGTGTTAAGTGCATCAATCTATTAGTATCCCCAGGTATTTCACAACATGGGTGCTACTTAGACATGGACAATTACATGCATTTTTCTCATGTGGTGATGGACAAATGTGTGCTGTGATTGCATGGGGTGTTAGTGATGTGGGAGTGTTATAATTAGTTTTTAGTGTGAATTTTATGTAATTAGTTTTATCAGCATTAAGTGTTAATTTGTTTTTACGTAACCACTCTGATACAGTATTGAAACCCAACTGAGCGCTTGAAAAGACCTCACCCCAAGTGTCGATATGAAAAGAAGGTCATCAATGTTATCGAATAACGAAACTGTCATGTATTTTTTCAAGAATGGGAAATCATCAAATGACTGCTTCGTTTCACACTCTTACTGACTAAAACCCATCCGTGTTCCTCCTAATGCCCTCTGCGTTTCAGGGCTACGGTGACTCTTACGAACAAACCCCACAACCCTGGCAGAACTGGCATGCCCAAGAAATCTGTGACGGTGTCATCATTATATGCTGATATTTTTGTACTAAATAATATGAATGCTTAAAATCCTAATTAATATTGTAAATGTGAAAGTGAGTTTATTTTTTACGTTTTCGCGCCAAAATAGCTGAGTCGATTTTGATGGAATTCGGTACAGATATAGATATAGAACCCTAGAGATAGTCAAAGGCATTTTTTTTGCGAAAATCTATAATTTTATATGAACGCAAGCGAAGCCATACAAGTGCATACTAAAATGCTTAAGCTAGGTAGTCACGGTAACTGTCAGTGGCGTTAATTGGGTCCCCAAAGGTGTACCTTTCACCTGAATACTTGGGGTGTCCCAGCATGTCAGGCAAGTTCTGGACAGATGCCCTTCACATTGCGTTTCAGGCGGGTCTATAACACCCCATTCTACCCAAGTTGTGTTTGCAGCGGCATAACTGGTTTTTTAAACTAATTGAGTGCTTTCCATAAAGGCTTCTGCAGTTCATATCCAGGCGGCATTCTATTCTTGGGATAGCAAGTAGTCGGGTGATGGTGCGTAGAAAATCACAGACAGATACTAAAAACGTCTTTATTTAATAATAATATATATGGAAGCAGACATAGAGAAAAAAAACATGCTAAATAAAGTGCCACTATGTGTCACAAATTCTTACAGGTAACCTTAACATTAATAAATCTTAGACGCTATTACAAATTCTATTACACACCTGGAAATGAAAATCCAGTTAAAAAACCGGGTTCCAGGTAGTACATGAGAACCAAGGTACTGGCTAGTTCTAAACTAATAATTGCAGATCATTTGAAAACATTTCCTCTATCTACTTATATTAAATTACCAGGCTAATTCATAAAAAAAAACTTCATGCTTAGTTTAAATACCGATAAATTGATTTTAAATTTAAGGATTGATAAATATAATCACATAATCAGAATAATAATCAGATAGCTGTTCCTGATCAGGCTGTTTGTGTATGTGAGTATGTGTGTTTTTAAACGCACCCAAGAGAAATTCCTAGTGAGGAGCAACTCTTCCAAAAAAAAAGACAAACCTAAAGGGTGCCAAAAATTCAAAATTCCGGGATTTTATAAAAATACAATTTATATACCAAACCTTAGAGAACTATTCAAAAGATCCCATATTTGCTTTAAATTTTAAAAAACCTACCTACTTTCAAAGATAAAATATGATTGACGCTTTAGATTTTATTTATTAACACTTAAATTCAAATTCGGTATTCAATAACATCGGTAACACTTTTTTAAGAAGTAGGCTGAGTAGATAGTTGGGTACATTATAATTGTTTAATTTATAGTTTCGTAATTCGATAACCACAACAATGCACACCTCTTCATAGTTATACGATAATAATAATAAGAAATTAAAAATTAAAGCTTTCGCATTTAATATGGTACGTTACCGCAGAATTTTTCTTTAAAATTACACTTGGAACTAAATAATAACTATAATTATATTTTACTAAATTAACTATAACGAAAATTGTATACAGAGTGTTACTGAAACGACGCAATTCCTGAGGAGTCATTGTAATCATCATTGTTAACATCTTCACTCATCATTATTATCACCTCACCTCCTTGGGAAGTACCTTATTACCCAGTTACTGGGTTGGCCCAGTAACTGGGTAACAGGGTACTTCTTGGCAAGACTGGAGTCAGATTTGCTGGCTTCTGAATATACCTACGTCACGACTGCCCAAGATCTGGAAATGACAGCCAGGATCAACGACATAGTGTGCTTTTTGTTATTATTTAGCCACGAGCTCCACCAAACAGCTTTTACGATACTACCAAAACTGAGATCGTGCTTTTGATTCAGCAGATTTTGTTGACTTATCCAAACGTAAATGTAGTGTGGTAGGTGAGTATTTTTTTCGCGTTTTCTGGGTTAGTCTCACAGTAAAACTTGTGCGATGATTGGTCATCTCACAAATTTTACTGTGCAATGACTCCTTTTCAGGAATTGCGTTATTTCAGTAAAATACCGCAGATTCATTCGCGTTTTAGTGACCTACAAACAATACGTGTAACATTGCTTGAAAAAGTAAGAAACAACTTATTAATGCCACCATGTTGCTGAAAATGTTGATAGAATAAATTGTACGCCATTACATTTAAGCATATAAACTTTAAAAGAATTGTATAGCTATCTAATTGTATCCTTAAAATATCTAAAAGCTAACCCTAAAACAAACAAACTAAATTGTATTCGGCATGTACCATCGCGGACATTTGCGGTGCACCACTTTTCGACCTTATTACAATGTTGTAAAGCTTCAAAAGTGGTTCACCGCAAATGTCCGCGATGGTACATATGTATACTTCTAGTTTTTTTTTAATTTTCATTGATCCAGAAAACCCTTTAGGGACTTATCCCGCAAAACACCATTTCGGGAAAATATTAATTTTATTCATGTACATTTTGAGAGCATTTTAGGTACTTTAGTACAGTATATATAAATACTGAAGTATAGTATTTCTCAAACTACTTATAGTTTAGCCGAAAAATTTGACAAACTTTGGCATAAATATCTGGTTTGACACGTGCTTAACTTCAAATAGGTACTCAATTCTGAATACGATATTTAGTCAAATATCCTGTGATGGAGAATAATTTGACTAAATAACTGTTAGACTCGAACGACAGAAATCGTTTTTTTTAGAAAAAAAATCTATATTTTTTTATTTCTAAACATATAACAAAACAAAAAGTAATCAACCGAATCGCTCAGTCCTTTCAGTTTGATCCATCTTTTGATCAAAAAATAAGAAAGAAGCAAAAAGATGGTGAACTTACAAACTATGAGATCTTTTTCTTGTTTTGACTCTCGGGTCCACTTCCTGCAGACTGATACAGATGTGCTCTACCGCTCAAACTCAAGTTATCTACCTACCATTTTTCCTCTAGTAAAAGGTGTCACAGATTAAAGGCAAAATCTGAAAAGGGGTCCTTATTCTCAGTATTATGAATAACTTTTAGTTCAGTAAATACTTTTTTTTCTAAATTTGAGGATTAACCCAATTAAAAACCCAATGAAAATAGGATTATTCCAATCCCGAAAAAAATTTGATGTCCAGAAGACTTAAATTTTGTGGAGTTAGTGTATGGTGCGCTTGATTTTTTTCCGCGAAATCAGGGTTGGTTCCGCAGTAAAATTTACTCATAATAATGAGTAAAGTTTCCCCTTTTCATGATTTGCATTTAATTTGGTACACCCTGAAGAGTTAGAGAGAAGAGAGTAAGAGTATGAAAGGGGAAGACTTGTCAGGCAAGGCAGGGCACAGACTGTACCTAAAACTCTTCATAATCCTGATTTCTTGTGTGAACGCCAACTAAATCCTCAATTTTATAAATAATATTCAATATTCCAATTATCAATTCGATTCGAAAAGAAATAGTGACAAACCTGTGACATTAATAAAAAAAAACACGTTGACAGTATGAACTATGCTAAACTTTTTGGGTATGTATATTTTAGTAAAGTAGAAATCTGATCTAAAAAACTTATCGATAAATAGCTTAGACAAACCCTAAAATGTATACAGTAAAAATAAAATAAACGAGACTCTAAGGGCGCTTGTGCACTTACTCCTATTCGTAATTATGTTTTTGGTTAAATTCGGATCCCTTTTTATTTTGTTCATACAAAATCTAATACGAACCTAAGTTCACAAACGTCCTTACTGTGTGACACAGTAAAAACAAAAATAATTAAAAACAACTATCTTACGTATCGAGGTTATGCCTTGTTGTGATCTTAACATGTATTAATAACACGGTTATGAAATGATATAATATCTTAACGTTCTTAGATGCCTTGATAAGAGTGTTTTTCTTCCAAAGATGTGCAACGTAGCTAGGCGCTGGCCGAAAAAATAAGTATCCAATGGGATCGCTTGATTTATAAATCTTCATCGTCTTAATACCTCGTACGGGAATTGATTCCTTTCGACCCTTACATAACAATCTACTGTTCAGGTGTGCGGGCTCACATTCCTCGCTTGCACCGTTCGCTAACATATTTTGTTAACACATCGTTTCACAGCTTCGCTACGCATCTTTGGACCGCGAAAACTGCTCGCACAGCTTTGATGGAAACAATCATCATCCTTCCTCGCACCGTCTACCTACCTCGCACATCTTCAGTCAAAAGGCACCCTTACGTAGACTGAGGAGAGGCGGTAAATGCCACTCTGCCATATACCTATTCAATATTAAATACGATGTAGACAAAACAAGCAGAAATCAATAGTAAAGATATTGTTACCAAGCATCATGATTACGTAATTAATAATAATTAATTAATACTTACTTACTTAACTATTATTCATGAATATATCTACGTTTACATAACAAGGCTCAACAACTTAAATTACTACTTAGACTTCCATTAGAAAGTAAAATTCAAACAAATAATTGTATTGTAGGTAGATCAAATAATAATTCACAGGCCTGCGATGAAAATTTTTTTTGAGTAATTTTATAAGAAACTGGTAAATGTTGACCATTGCAAATATGAAATTTATTTAAATAAATGTGTCACGTCACATTTAAATGGCATATATTTAAATAATGATTCTATGGTCTACCCATGTTAAAAAATAAAACTTTATATTGGTAAACTCCCTGTTTTTTTAATGTTTAATAATTCCATTCCAGATCAAGCCTGCTGAGACGTTAATATGATGACGAAGTACGAACTACTGATATGTAGATATGAATAAAAAATTCATAAACGAAAACCAACAAAACGCAGTATTGTGATTTGATTGATTGTTTTCTTTGTTTTGTATTTTATTTTTGACTTTTGTATTTTATGGAAATTGCCAGTCTCAAAAAATTAAGAAAAAATTTAGTCGTGTAGTTATTTTTCTCTAAACACTACCATCTAATTCTGACAAGTGTGACGTGATATATTTCATATGATTGCTATTTTATATTGGTTTTAAGACAATCACAACGATTATTAATATTTTAAGAAAAAAACTTTTTTTTTCCCAGGCCTGAGTTGACGAAATAAATGAAAAAAGGTCTTGCACCACAAGTTTCTCAGTGGTAGGTATTTATGCATACAAATATTATGATTTCTACTGTTAATGTAAATATTATGAACATACATCCTAAAAATCTATATATGAATATTCGTGAATCTACCGTTATTTCATTATTATGTTTATATTTAACAAATACGTCAGTTAATATGACAACTATTAGAATCAACAGCACTGGTTGGAAACAAGTGAATGTAAAAACATGGAAAAAAGCAAGAAACTGGGATAATTATAAATAGGTAAACAAAGCAACGTAGTTGTCACTGACTTATTGCAAAAACCGTTAGTCTTGATAAGATTATAATCAAAACAAGCAAAAGATGCTTAAATGTCATCCAAATTATATAGCTTTTTACATTAAATCTGTAAGATATAAAGAGAAAGAGTTTATAATCTCACGCGATTTATCGCTAACTTACGGTATTTGCGATAACCTGGTGACATGAAATGAAATATTGCATACCTAGAGAACGCTTACAAATAAATACTTACCTCAACTTTGCTCATTCCCGGCACTGTCCCACCTTATTTTGCAATAATGTGCAAATAACTACAACTAATTAAAATGTAACACTTAATAAACTTATTTACATTACCCTAAAAATAGGTATTTATGAATTTACTTGAATAAATTTATAGAAAGGTTGAAACGAAATAGGTATCAAATTATGTGTTCCGGATTCACTCCAGGAAGTTAGTCACAATTTTGACGTCAAAGTATTTTTTTCAAATTGGATAAAAACTTTAAATTGATATATTCGTGGGATAAACAAATACGATATCTACTTTTTACCAAGCTGTGAATGGATAAACCTAGAACTTATTAAACTCCTAAAATAACCAACAACAACTAATTATAAAAAACTATTAATAGCTAAAGAAACCATATATTACATACTTAATAATATTACAATGACAAGATTCAGACGAACAAATATTAATGATTTCATCATTCGTATGTATCCTGCCACGTTTTAACAATATTCGAAGATAATATAGTCAATAACTAATAATGATACAGGTTACTTTGGAATGCTACTAAAAATACATGTAAAAATATAGTTCAATAATATAAGGACTTAATTTAATCGTTGCCTTTTCGGTTCAGCATTGGTGTCGGTAGCTCCCGAAAAGTTAGCCTGGAAACGGAGAAAAAACAATTAGTAAGTAAGTATTATACAATAAAATACGCTCGTATTTGTTTATTCCAAATATCACAATATAATATAACATTTCGTATTACGCCCACGTCATAGGAGACTAGCCTTTTGCCATAAAGTATATCTTCAATCCCATTGATATTTTCGACCATTTTTCAATTGCATATTTTTTCCTATCCACCAATAGATATGTAGGTACATCTTGTAGTATACCTATCTGTCGCAGCCAACTGGCTTAATCAGCCGTTTATTGGCTGCCTTTTAATTGAAAGGCGCCGTCAATCCAGTCAACGCGTCTTATTAGACGCGTTGACTGGTTGGTTAGTTGGATCCGTACAACATTTATTGAACGGGCTGGCAGATGCTTAGGCCGTTTATTGAATTGGGTAATCGTGTGACGAAGATAATTACACATATATTTAATTTTGGTATTTCCAAATTCCAACATTCTAATCTCGACAACGAAGCCCCGCGTGCGTTTTCTATGTATGTCTGTTGGGTTTATAGGAACCTAACATGAATGGCATGAATGGCGCTTCACTCGCTCAAACCTTACCTATTCGTGTCAGGGTGCCCTAAGTTCCCTGCGCCCTATGTTCTGTTACTTTGCTAGGCAAGTTTTTAAACAATATTAAAGCAAGACATTTGCCTAGCTGTTCAATTAAATGCCGGGATGTCACATGTTCAATGAAAAGGCTAGTTGGCTGCGACAAATCTAAATTATCCAGCGCCACCTATTGTAGGTACGTGACATGAACTGAAATCTGTGCCAGAACGCCTCATCCTCCAAAATACTGACGCAATGCCCTAACGACGCCGCGACGTAGGTACGGGGTGAGGTTGTAATGAAAAATTCCTCCAACTACCGGCAGATGGCGGTATTATGTCACGAAGACATGTACGGTCAGCGAAAAAGTCGATTAAAACTGCTACTTTTACATAATACTCGTCTAAATTGAAACACAACCATTCAATAAGGATTTGACGAAAAAGCTATGTTTTTTAAATTCGATTTTCATAAAGTACTTAAATAAATAATTTGTTCAAGAATTAAGATTTTTAAAATCTAAGTGTGAATCGGTTTATTGCTAATGTCCTACTTCTGTGCTTCGCTGTAACACCCTTTCCCACCCGCGGGCATTTAAAAAGCAACAACAGGGTCAACAAGTATGTTTGATTGCCACGGACAGCTAGGGTTGCCATACACCTGAATTTTGGAACATGGCCGGTAATACAGGTGTTCGTCCGGGTGGGATTGTAGGACGTCCGAAATTTCAAACTAATTTAGAAAGAAAACCTTATAATCTGCTCAGTTTATATACTGATTAGCAGATTCTAGAATAAATACTTAAACAAAGCATTACGGTTAAAAAGTTCTTATGAATTTGGCTGTACCTATATATTTCAGAAACCCAGCTCGAGCCAGCCCGCACCGCTCAGCTTTTAACTCGCGCTAGTTCGATCCAGCCCGTCCCTAGCTGTCCTCCCCCCAGGGACGCCCTAAGCCGAGGCCCGTGCGCCACGGGGGGTGCCCTTAGCGTGTAGTCGCTTAGTTTGGAAATTTCTAATAACCCTTGGCCTCTAGCCAAGGGTTATTAGAAACTTAACAGTTTTAATATTTTTGTTAAGGCCGGCCACAGGCTAGTCCGGTAGAGCAGTCGACAACCTCCTACTAGGTTGAACTGCGAGACAAAACTCAAAAAAAAAATAAGAGTTTATACGATTTTATAAACAAGATAAATTGATCTGAGCAGCCCTAGTTTTACCCCTCTTCTGCAAATAACAACACAACCAAGTGCGATTTAATCTATCTTGTTGTTTACATTTAAGCTTCGGAAATTTATTGTAGCTCCCATTGGCTGCTGACATTGAATCTGTATTTATTTTACAAAAGCGTGTTTTCAGAGCTATTTGTAATCATCGTCGCCGCGATTCTCTAAGGGAACTTTTAAAAAAGATTAATATTATGACAGTCCCTTGTCAATTCATTTATGAGAATATTATGTCTGTAAGAAAAAATCGACATCTCTTGAGCAAAATTAGTGATAGACATCATTTTAATACTAGAAATAAAAATAAATTAGATCAAACATTTTATAGATTAGCCAAAGTAAGAACATCTTTCATGGGGTACTGTGTTAAATGTTACAACAAAATACTTTGTTGTAACATTTAGAATTAAAATAAAGAAAATTTAAAACTTATATTAAAACCACACTTTGTAAACAAGCATATTATAAACTAGATGATTATATTAAAGATAAGAATGCTTGGAAACATGCTGGTCATGCTCCATAGGACGATCTAGTGTGTAGTGGAAAAGTCAAACTTGTTGATTTATTTACTATAGGTATACATATATACTGGTGTACTTTCTGTTTTTTTAAATATGTAATTTAACTCTAAATTATATTGTAAATATGTGAGTACCATGCCCCTTACTAGCAAACTTAATTTTATCTCTGCTATTGCTTTGTTGTACCCATAGAAATATAAAAAACAGGTTGTACCTATTAGTATATAAGTGTGTCCTGTATATTAGTGTTATGTTGGGTGCATTGTGCTCACATAATATAACCAATTGATCAATGTATGTATACAAATATTGTAAAACTTATATTTGAAAAGAGTAACTATGGAGTTTCTTGTCCTGTTCTTCTCCATTTTTTGCAAATGGATCACTAGAGTCACTAATATTTTAATTTCAAACTGTAAATTTGACGTTCAAAACTGTCTCTTAATGGTCTAGTTGAAATAAATGAACTGACTTTGACTTTGACTTTGCGACATATTTACACATTCCGGTTGGCAAACTCGATATAGGTATACAACTTTTAATTGCGATATTTTTTTATTATGCAGTGTATCCATGATTCTATTATAAATTGGCTTTGCAATATATTTAAGGTATTTCTTTAACATTATTATAAATATTCTGCGTTTAGTATTTAAATTACACCGCAATGCATTCCTTTAGATAACTCTATAAAATGTCAGGATTTGACTGGCCTGTTGGTCGAATGGTTAGTGACCCTGACTGCTAAACTGGAGATCGTGGGTTCGATTCCTACCCAGGACAAATCTTTGTGTGATGAGCATGATCATTTGTTCTGTGTCAGGGTGTAATTTGTCTATACCTAATATGTATGTATTTAGAAATATATAAGTGTGTTTATCAGTTGTCTGGTTGCCATAGCACAGGCTCTGCCTAATTTGGGATCGGATGACCGTGTGTGAGTTGTCCCAAGATACATACAGATACATACCTACAGATACATATTTGTCGAATCTTTTGAATTGGGAGGTCAATTAACGCTTTCGATTTATTGCCTATAAAAAGTTCGTCCCAAACTTCCAATTGTGTATAATGCATGATACATGGCTTGTGACGCCATCTTATTAGAAACAGTGGTTTTCTTAGCTCTGCAAATTAATTTGATGAAAACAAAAATTTAATTCTTAAAACGATAGCGATCACCAGCCACAGCATCACCTGTCATATGAGCTCATTAAAGAAGAATAATTAAAATACTCTACCGAATTAGTCAGTCGAAGTGGTTTAGGGGTCTTACGTGGAAAAGCAAAGGATGCTCGTCCCTACAAAAGGGTTTTTTTTCTTCAGAAATTCTAATTTGTTTACCGAATTGGGACACGTTAGCCGAATATTTTTTTTGGAAAAAAAATCGTTCTTTTACCATCTGCTTTGGAACTTTTGAATAAAATTATACCAAAAAACTGCAAAATTTGGCCATATATTGAAATGGGGGCGAAACAAATTTGTATATAACGGATTTGGCAAGATGAGTGTGTTTTGATGAGTGTGCAAGAGACGGCTGGACAACGATAATTTTATATATGAATTCGAGTAAAGTGGAACAACTTTACTAAAATAAATCTTAAGACATGTATTTGGTTGCAATTGAATTTAAATTTACTCATTTATGACATAAAGTTTGTTTTTTAAGAGTTTATAATTATCTCGAAGTCTGAATCATTCACTGCACTCGACTCGGGCATACCCAATGCCAAAGAAAGAAAATGCCATCAATGTCAATAAAAACAATATCAATTGATTGGGGGTGAGTGAGTTCAGAAGAGGAATTGACGTAAGAATCTAGGGATAACTGTACTACCTCCTCGCTTCAGGACCAGCGCTCCTGCAGCCGGTTCCTGGTCTGCACAAGAACCTCGACCTCCTGCTTGAGGCGCTCTGTGGCCTGGCTCAGCCACTCACGCTCCTGGGTGATACCTTCTCGCTCACTCTTCACCTTGGTGAGAGCGTACACCATATCTGGAACACGGAAACATGGGAATCAAGCTACGTTCGCCAGGTTAATGATGTAATCACAAAATTTCTAATATTTACAAGATATAACAACTGAATCTATAATTATATTTGTGATCAGTTAATATAATAAACGATTGATATAATTTTAAAATAACGAATTTTTATAAGCATAGCATACATTGAATATAAAATCGTTACATAAAGGTACCACTCAAAAGACATAAAACCTATTTAGTCTAATATGATTATAACGCCTAGTCTAAACACGGGCTAGTAATATATGATATAATTACAAATCACTGTTCTAACCTAACCTAACAAAAACCTATCAAATAACGTAATATGATATGAGACGCACCCAACCCACCGTTCTTGAGAAGAACAAACTATTGTTACATAACCCCAAAACACTACAGTTGCTTCTGCATCTTCTCCGGCACTGTAACCCTTTCACCCTTACGTAACAAAGGATAGACTCCCATGTTTACCTCAGCAGCCTCAGCCTCACCAGTCTCAGCCGCTACGGCTCGCACGGGTGCTTTGTTACAGCGAGCGGGGTTTGCTCTCCCTTCGCGCCTCCTGTTTTTATATACACTCTAGGGGTAGCAGCCGACCTGCCAGGGTTGCGGAATTTGTTCGAAAGAGTCACCGCGGCCCTGGAACGTAAAGGGCTTTAGAAGGAACACGGATGGGTTTTAGTCAGTAAGAGTCTGAAACGCCCTCCCGCTCCACCCAGAGCGGAAGAAGTAATTTGATGATTTCCAATCCTTAAAAAAAAGGGGTAGCAGCTAAAAGATTACGTGAAGTCGGGGTGCCCCGATTCGGTTTTGGAATAGATTCTACATGGAATTCTTGTGCATTATAGAAAATGTTATGGTAGATATCAATAAATTATATTTTAAACGATAACGAACGAAATCATTCGGACTATCCCAATGATTTTCGATTAAATAAACGTTATATCCAATAACGTTATACGAAATAAGTTTTAGAGTATATAAATTTTATGTGTAAAGAAATTATTACAGTTGGTATATCTCACGTTTAAGACATATTTGGTATGAGACGCACCCACGTTCGCCCGCTCGAGTATTTCTAACCGCTCGATTTAGTATTTTATTCGCTCACTTAGACTTTTAATTAACAGTTATATAAATAATAATTATTTCCCATTTCTATAACTTATATTATATGACGTGTAGTACAGTATAAGTTATTTAAGACGCCAGTTACATAACTGGCGTCTTAAATAACTTATACCTACTGTAAAAAATATCCCTTGGTTTTAAAAACAACAAATTAATATTGTGATATTAATTATTGTTTCCACAAGCTGTTTTCGATTTGGTGACTCCATATTAAATGAGCAACAAATTAGTTACTGTATGTATTTAAACAGTTTCAATTTAGTGCACCGCCCACAATAACATTATACAGACAAACAATTATTTTACAAATGTTTCAAAACATTTAAGATTACTGTATCCATGCCATTTGCAATATATCTGCTAAATATTTATTACAAATATTACTCTAAAATACATTATTGGTATTGATTAAACAGAGTTTCATTTCAATTTTCTGTTTTCGTATCGTAATTATCTGCGTCTGGGTGCTCCTAGCGGAGCTCCACATCGGTATCAATACGGTGAAGCAGTCGACCGCCTCGGACACCACGGCCTGTCCTGCAGTAGGAGCGCTGGTCGGTTAGCACGGCACGCTAGCATTAATGACATCATCCGTCGGGCTCTTTTCACCGGTGCAAGCTGTTTTAGAACGTAATGGCTTGGCACGTGACGATGGGAAGTGGCCAGATGGGATGACCATAATGCTTTGGAAGGTGAGTAGGGTGAGAGGGTTTTAGTGTGGGATGCAACATGTGTCGGTCCACACCCCTGCGCCATCACAGCTTCTTAGCAAGGCGGGCTGCGCTGCGGCGGCTGCTACAGGTGCAGAAAATCTCAAACGACCCAATTTTTTTTTTTTTTTTTTTTTTTTTTTTTTTGACGGTGACCACTCGCAGTTCAGCACACTAAGGCTAGTTACTGCTTAACCGGACTATCCTGTGGTGGCCTTAAATGGCTCTAAGGCCCCCAGCCAGGGCTTACAAACTAAAATAAAACTAAAACTAAATGACCGCTCGCTAGGGCATCCCCTGTGGGATAAGGACCTCGGCTAGCGGCGTCATTTGGGAGGAACAGCAAGGGACAGGCTGGGTCGTAACATTATTTGGGGAGTTTAAAACTACTGGCTCAGCGACGCGGGCTGGCTCGGTAATCAAAGGTCGGGGAGGGTTATTACTGGGACGATCCAATTATTGGGAGTTATATGTATATTTGAGCCGTTTGAGGTTGAAACTTTAGGTCCATGGGATCCAAGTGCTCATCGAGTGTTTCGGAACATTAGCAAACAAAAACATTAGGCTTTTCTTGTGCCGGCCATAGAATAAGCATTGCCATTCAAAGCGGCAATGCTGCCAGTGTTCAGGGCACATTTTCCTTTGACAACGATGTGGATGGATTTGTTGATGCCCAATGATTTATTTTGTTCTTATACGCGTTTGTACATAATTCCGCGTATTTATAAGTCTTGTTTTTTAATAGTATTTAGTAGGTACTTTAGGTTAACTGTAGATAATATATTAAAATAAAACCAATCAAATATTCAGACATTACAATTTTACTTTCCGTACCATCTTTCAGCTTTTCTAGATAATCTTGAGAAACGGTGCACCCGTGAGCGGTTTGCAAGTTTTCTATTAAAATCTACATCGTGTAACAGAATAAACGCAATACCTCTTAAGAGGTCATTGTACTCACCATTATGAACAACTTACACTATGAGACCAACATTGAAACCGCGAAAAAAAAACTCGACTGCCCCATACATTTATGTACGCATAATTCGACAAAATGTACTGAACAACTGATTCTTTTACGCGATTTCTGGGTTGGTTCTATAGTTAAAGTTGTTCATAAGAGGTATCGCATTTATTCTGGTACACATTGTTTTTTTCAGTAGCTTGTCTAAATCTAATCTGCCCTACACTTAACAATCAAAAGATTCCAAATTCGCTTGAGTGTTCAAATCCAGCGAGTACCAGTATTCTACCAGTATATTGGGCATGCTGTAAGATTTACCAATATTCTACCAGCCGGCATGCTGTAAAATTCTCTTGCAATTTTCAGAGTACCAACTAGTTATCTTCATAATTATCACCGTTGAATCCGAAACGAAAGAAATAGAGTACCTACCTTCTCCCCCACTAAGTCACCACCCGGTAGCCGACAAATTTAGTACTTTAAATCCCCCGTTTTTTGCGAGTTTTAATGGTCTAAATCTAGCTGTATAATTTGTATTAATTGGAATGATTTGGGACATGGCTAAAAACTAACATCAAATGAGGGAGTTAGTTAGTTAAATCAGTTATCTAAAAATATATTCTAGCAAAAAAACAAGACAAATCAGAACCTTTCACTAAACCCGCATTCAGATGCGAACAAATGCTTAGAAACTTCTACTTTTTACAGAAATTCATAAAAACCTGTTTTAATTAAATACGGTTAAAATATAAACTGCTGATTTTAGTTGTCCGATGTTGGATTAACTTTTGTGGTAACAGATTAGCTAGAACTGTAGTTAGAAACATTCATTTTCGTCAAATTAATTTCCTACGTTCGGACCATTGATAGGTACTGACAAACCTGGCAATCTATGGAATTCAGTCAAAGGGAGTGTGTTATGTTTTAAGCTATAAACTCTTTAACCCTATTTATTTACGATCTCTAAAAGCATCCCTAGCTAATCGACACGGTAAAAAATGTTCATAGACTGTGGCAGAATGCATTAACAAACCCACAAAAAAAAACACAAGCAAGAGTTTTCTGGTAACGTTTTATGTCAATCCACACGAAGTGGTTAGACTGATTCGATTTATTCATAAGTGGCAACACAGATTGACAACCCGAGTGATGGGCCGCCAATGTGATCGCACACACTTGAGACAAAGTGCATCCTGCTACCCACATTCACACATCCCAAACATATTAAATATCAGTAGGTATATCGACTTCATGAAATTTTGTATCTGTCAAACTTTATAGCCTGAGCCGGTGTTTCACACTCAATGCGGAAAAGGCCCTTTTTGCTTATAAGAGTAAACGATGAATAGGAGATTACCCCAATTCATCGTTTACTCTTATAAGTAAATGGGGATGTGACAGAAGTTTCGGTTATAGTGCTTACAAACAGAGATTTGAGAATAGCGAAAACACTGATGAGTTCGTCGTTCCTTCCTCTGAAGTTAATCGACGAAGGTAACATTGTCTGGCAAAATCTTCATCCATCATCGTCGATGTTTTGTCGTCCAATTAAATTCGTTTTTGCCAGAGAAACTACGGAATTGACAAAAATCGATTTTGACACAGATAAACAACTTGGAGCCTACATCTTGTGATCTTGGTGGTTCTAAAATTTCTGTTAAACACAAGCTTCTGCTAACTATGACGAAAACGATGATGATGATGGAAAAGTGTGTAACGTTTTGACAGAGATGCATTCATCGCAGAAATGCTATATTTGTGGGGCTACTCCCAGAATGATGAATGATGAATGAAGGTATTTTGATAGCAATCAGGATAATTTTGGCTTTGGTTTGTCAACATAACATATAATATAATAACATGCTTGGATTCGTTCGTTTGAGTGCTTTTGCGTTTAAGGTCTTCAGAGGAAAAATCAAATCAAACAACGAATAAAGCATGAAATGGGATTAATTGTAGACAAGCCAAAGCCTGGATTTGGTTCCACAAATTATGGAAATACAGCTCGACGTTTTTTCGGGAACCCCGAACTGAGTGCTCAGATCACAGGATTGGATGTTACAATCATCAAACACTTTGATGTATTGTTAAGGACATCGTCTTCTGGCTTTGTCTCGAGACATGAAGACTTTATCTAAGTCTCTACTCGTGGTACTATATGCCTGCTACTGTGCATACATTTATAAATTTATTCACAGTACAGAGGCAATACTGACGACAATAGTTCCAATAGGGCTGCTTTCAGAAGAAGCCCAAGAAGCGAGAAGCAAAGATTGCCGGAGGTTTAGAGAGCACAAAACCAGAAAGTGCTGTTGTCTTGCCACGGATAGAGACTTGCTCAATATGTTGATTATAATCAACATATTGAGCAAGTCTATAAGACGTTATAACGTCTGATCCTCTGATCAACAGCCTCCGGGAAGTACCGAAAAAAAAGTCTAATAAATAGTGCGCGGAGGTCGTAATGCTCATCATAGCTCCCACTATAGAGTCTAAACTCCAACTCCAACAAAGACCTCCACAAACTCGGAAGACTATCTTCTATCGATGATTCTGATATTGAGAATTAGTTTTAGCTATAGTTTTTTTTTTTTTATAATATAATATGTTAGCCTAAGGTTGTATATATATAAATAACGTTTATATTTGTAGCGATTAATATAATTTTGTTCTTATTTATGTTTATTCCTGTCACCGGAAAATTGCAAACGCCGTAAGATTGTAAAATATCGCGTGAAATTGTAAAATATTTTTTTATTAATGAGACACGGATATATTGGAAAATATTAAATTTGGATTGGATTGATTGTATATGAAAGGTATTTTTAATGATATATTGAGAAATTATAATGTAATAAAGATTTATTACAATCTTACGGAGTCTGCAATTTTCCGGTGACATATACATTAAATAAAATATGTATATACAATTCCTATGCATGTTCTTTAAAAAAATATATTATAGTACTATATAATTAACTGATTTATAGATATAGTTCCAAACCAAGAAAATATATTTTTGTCCACGTTTGTGAGCTGCCACCGGACACTGTGCGCCGCGCCGATGATCGCAAACACTTGAGACAAAGTGCATCCTGCTACCCACATTCACACATCTCAAACATATTAAGTATCGGTAGGTATATCTACTCGAATTCATGAAATTTTGTATTTGTCAAACTCTTAAACCTGAACCGGTGTTCCGCACTCAATTCGGAAAAGGCCCCTTTTTAGTCGATGACGTGGAAACCAGAAAGTCGCAATTAAAAACCAATCCAAACAAAAATGATCTGCGTCAAAGGGTGCTGGTTTGAGGTAAATAAATCGCAACAATAAAATAACACGGACTCCATCGAAAAGCTTTGCCACAATCCTATTGTCAATACCTTATACAAATACCGACTGAAATAGTTCGCTTTGTAAATAAATTCATGGATAGGTGTATCCATGTACTGTTAACATCTAACCGCCCATAGTAAATATAATGTGCATAGGTCAATGTAATTAATATTTGCCGTCCATGGTTAATTCGCAATGGATTATAAATTATTGGTTTGCGCTAAATCGCTGGAGCAGAAAATGAAACAATCACAAACATTCCTGATAAAACATACGATGGAATTTAATTTATTCACGTTGTATTTCGGTACTAATAAAGGACCTATAACTTCATATTTTTGTATTTGAAACCAAGCCGGTTACGACCAGGTCGCTGTTTATTCATAGTGCAGCTAAATAATTAGGATATCGTAATCGTTTCTCTTCAAGTACGGCGGTTAAGATTACAACGCTATTTCAGGAGAACACTCGTGTTAACTACGGCTGCGCAGCTCATCAAGAAATTAAACGATGCAAAACCAAAACGATTTTTCGAAAATAAAATCTCTAATTTGAAACCTCAATAAAAAAATCAATAAAAAGTTAACCAATTTGCTTAACTCCCTCTTCCATCACTCTCATATTTCGGGGGTCTCAAACCACCAATTTCCAAACTTATTGAGACAACTTCACTGAGAAATTCCTATTGGAAAAACCCAATAACATTTTTGCCCGGCCTGGGAATCGAACCCAGGACTCCACGCTCAGCAGTCCAAAAAATAAGTAAGTAACAAGTTAAAAAAACTCACTGTCCAGTTCGAAGTAATGTGCCTCGTGGATGAGCAGATCGATGTGCGGGAACTGCGCCGGCAGCAGCAGTCGCTTGTTGCGCAGGTAGTTGAGAATGTGGCGGAACATGGCGCCGTCGCGGTCGATGAAGTAGTGCTGCTTCAGCGTGTCCAGCACGATGGGGATGGTGCCGTTGAACATCTTGCCCAGCCGCGACTCCGGGAACCTGCGCACACGGGGCACCCGGTCACGACGCCGGCTCAACTCACTCTGCTGCACATACTCGTACATCGCAACAAATCGATGCATCCGTCGTTTAACTTCTCGAACGTTCACTGTGATCAATTCACGAGTGATGCAAATTGCTCGTGCGTCAGTGACTCGTTGATTCGTCTGAACTAGATTTACAATGGACCAAGATTGTGAGCTCTTCAACCAAGTATACAAATTAAAGGCTGAGGATGCTAAAGAAATTGCACTTGGCAACCGAACGCTGGACAAGTTTTGAATATTCATGATTTTGTAAGGTTTCGACGGGAAGGATGTTTTATATTGTGCCCCCAAGTGAGTTTATTAAAAGAAAAAGCGAGGGGGCTTTAGCGAGGTCGCGGGGCGGGGTTGGAGCGCTGCATATCCCGCAGGCCCCAGGGCGGTGCCGTGGGCGCGCTCCGACCGCGCTCCGCCAAGAAATAACACGCCGAGCTCATAAAAGCAAGCTTATATACAATGCCAGCTAACTGCGAATTTAACACTAATTATGTAACCACATAACGCAGCTACAATACATTGTAAATTGCAGTGGGATTGCGAGTACCGCGACCATTGCATCCTGTCCTGTCCCTGCTTTGTAAACACACTGTTGCTGCTTCGAAAGTTGCACGCATTAACGACCCCGTATTAGTGTAAGTGGTTGAACGTTTCACTTAGACATTTATACTGGTTCGTTGATTCACTTGATGATAGGTTTTGTCTGTTATATGAAACGCATATCTACAATGCATGTGTTCCTTGCATCAACAATGCATTTCAATCACCTACTTAGTAACATATCTAACTGTTTTTCATTGCTTATGACCAGAAATGACAAACGAACTACACATTTTGTGGTGTGTTCTAACTCATCGGAGACTTGCGACTGCATTTCACATCATCAAACAACTAGAGATGAAAGGGTGGACCTTATTGACTTCAACAAAGTTACCAACCAGGAAGCAACTGGTGTTAGAAAATAAACAACTGCAAACCGAAAATAACTGAGCGCATTCATGTTTTCATATTCTCAATATCTAAATTATCTGCTACATAAATTCCTGCTCTAAACAAGACATTATATCCTTGCTTTGTCTACTTTACGGGTAGCGTTCGACAGCCATGTCGGGCAATGGAATGACATGGCAAAGGTATTTGTTTTTAGAAAACAAGCTCCTCACTATGGGGCTAGGTTATGTTTTTAGATAAAAATAAAACATCGATGAGAATATGATAAAATTTTTGGAGCATGAAATTTATAACTTTAGCTTTTTATAGCTTAATTGGTACATTATTGTGTAAAAAAAACATCTTTTGAGCCTTTTGAAAATTTCTAGATCCACTTCCCAATAGCCAAGTGTAAAGAAAAGTTAAAACTATGCTTGGTTATAAAAAAAAAAACTGGTTAATTGTTGATAGGACGACGTAAAAAAATCCATCCTGCAGCATGCGAAAGATGTAAATAGTTAGAAAGTGGGTAAAAACAGACATTGCTTGTTCACTTCACCAAATTGTCAGCTCATTGCTTGTTCACTTCACCAAAATTTCCCTGCTTGATTTTAACAGAACAGCACAACTGATGTGTATGATTTGTAATCGCCTTATCGAGTGCCGAGGAAATGTACAAATGAATTGGCAGTGTCCAATAGTGGTTATTATTGTAAGTGCCTTTATTGGAAATGACACTTCCAGCAAAACCGTTACCTAGTTGAAATTGAATCATATTATGTCAGCAGGAAAAGGTTTACGTGGGTAAATTGTGCTGAATACATACTCAGATGATTGACTATTCAATTTATTGCATTGGTAGCAGCTTTCTGAATATTAGCAAGTAATATTACTTAAAGTGGATCAGGTTGTTTTTCCATGATGTGTCGATAAACTCGGGATCTCAAGGATTTTCAAACGTAAGGAAAACTTAATACATAATATCGACTGAGTTGAAATAAAAACTCGGGGAATATGAACGTTATGCGAACTGGTACACTGACAGGACATGGACTATACAGCCCTAATGTTCAATAGTTCTAGAATGAGAGAGAGCCAGAAGGTAGCAAACCATTAATTTGTCCTCAATCTTTTGAAGCCGGCTCATTAGTTAGTATACTTTTTGCATTGCATGTTGCATTCATCCGAAGAACTTTGTGAATGCTTGCACAGTCAAACGCAACTGATGACTTCCTAAACTTTTGAAAATAGTTATATTTTGAATTCATGTCATTTCCTACATCGACTGTCGCTTGATTTTCCTTTCAAACTAAATACGAGTGGTTATTTTTAATTTTTAAGTGTCGTTTTGTTTTTGATCCCTAAAGGCATCGTAATATACCGGTGACATAGCCGCTAGTGCTATTATTGCTGTTAAACCGAGTACAGACTATAATGCCTTGCCCGCGGCTCTTGTGTGGCACAGCTTGGTAATCTTCGGCAGGCCTGCTGCTGACATAGCGTAGCAAAGGTTCTCGCTTCAGCGCTACTGGAAAGACTAAAGTCTCGCGACTTTCAGCTTTAAGCTTAGCAGCTTACAATAATGATGGAATTTATACGTCCAATGTAATGCAACTGACTTGCGAACTGGTTGCAGGTTCAAACGTAGCCTTAGGACGGAGACTGTCAGTTGTCCACTGCTCCTCCATTTCCATTGCCCACGTAAACCTCCTCTGAGTGCCCTTTACGCGGGCAGTGAAGGCTTTGAAGTCACTTATACAAGTTGAGAAAATATTATGCGTCATAATGTGTAAAAAATGTCATCGCTCAGCATAATGCTGGGACTCGTGTGCGAGACTTAGCCACAGCGCTGGTTTTCTGTGAGCCGCCGTGGACTAAATGACGTCGACCGTACATATTAATTTATTTCTATTTTCACCTACGTCTAGTCTATGTCAAGTCGTCCTAGTATGAAGGTTATACAAACAAACTCAATACCGTCCAAAATGCACTTACGTAGTCAGAGTTTCGAGGGTCGAGGTGTAGATCCTGCCACCCACGTCAATGTGAACCGGTGCGTTATACTTGGTGGTGGGAGCCACGCGTGGTATGCCCACGATCAACTTCTGCTCCATGGGACCTTCCTCGGGAATCTGGGGGCTCCCTGGCTTCTCAATCTCCATCTTAGGAATAAATTTTACAGTAAGAAATGGTTTAGGTATGGTACAAAAAATAGTTTAAAAAAACAAGCTTTTATAGAAAAATCCAACTAAAAAACAGAAAATAAAATTTAATAAATTTGATTAAGAATAATGTAAAAAAGAAATGAATGTACATTATTGTTAAAAAGCGTGGGTGCATTTAAAGTGAAGATATTATCAAAGTGATGATTCTTCTACTCATTATCTGTCAATAAAATGTTTATAACTATTGACACTATGCACCCCACGCTTCTTTACAATAATGTACATTCATTTCTTTTTTACATTATTCTTAATCAAATTTATTACATTTTATTTTCTGTTTTAAGTTGGATTTTTCTATAAAAGCTTGTTTTTTTAGTTTTTTTAAACTATTTTTTTTTTGTCAACGGTTGTTTAAATAGAATATGTGTGTTTTTGTGAACAATAAAAAAGTGTGTATTTATGGATAATGTTTTGCTTTGTTAGAATATTTTTTATTAATTAATCCTGGCGACTATAATTAGGATAATCGGATATTTTAATTGAATTCTTGCATTGTCATCGATCCTTGACAGGTGTGCAAAGTTTGAACTAAATGTGATCGTTCAAAGTAGGGCAAGATCGAGCTCAAAAGGGTCGGTTACATACATACATACATACAGGTGAAGCTAATAAAAGCGTGTTAAAAACAGCGATAAACGAGAAAGGGTATTATGCTTTAAATCCATGTCAGTTTGTACTAAACTGCTTATCCGAAATGCTGTGATTATTAGTCGTGAAAGTATATGGTTAAGTTAGTTTAATATGTCGATATGTTTACCCAAAACACTAATGTAAGTGCTAAGTTTAATCGTTTTCTGTGATTGCTCTGAATTCAATATCATAGGTACAGGGTCAACATTAATATCGGTAGCCATTTCAATATTAGTTTACATCTCAACCCACAACTGCTAAAGGTACACAATTGAGAAAAATTTTGCTTACACAAACCAATGGTACACACAAGGTGTCCATTCGAACCCTTTGAAGGTCCAGTTTCCATTTTCCATGGTGATCAATGATCAATCTGGCTTACTGCCATATTTGTAGGTTATATTTAAAACCTGATTTATTCCAACATGGCTCCAATTTTGCTCATACCAACATACAGTTTTAATTCATCGCATAATAGCAGTGTGCCTGGGGTTATCGCAAGCGGGATGCTGCGGGCTCTAGCTCGCTATATGGACCACATCTTCTTACAGCCGCCGGCGAGAGCCAGCGGGCGAAGGCGGCGCGATGTCGGCGGTGCGAAATTAGAGTTCGGATGATAAAAAAATACATGTACACGGGTAGATACCACATTCTCAACAGTGTGACTAGTCGACTAAATACGGCTTTAATGATAAGTTCTGTAAGCTGAGCATTTGAAAACGCGCAGGGTAGCATGCTGAACCATTTGTAAGTAAGCTTGTTTCGAAAGGAATCCTTTCCTCTAGAAAGGCGTCAAGCAAAACACGTACTTGTGATGATCAGTGTTTATCGGTACGTAGGAAATACCGAGAGAGATAAACATGAGCAGTATTCATAGGCACGGAGGGAACGTTGAGTAGGCAGGTAAATAGGGACCCACTTCGATGATGAATCAAAATGTAAAAGTGCGCGAGACGTGAGGCAGGCGCCGTCCGCGTGGGAGCCTCCGCCGACCCAGTGCGACGCTCCCACGCCACGCGGCACTCTTCACCAACTACCCATCAATCAATTCTTACATACATTCCATCAAATGCAGATGCATGCCAAAATACGTCAACATCGAAAAGCTACATGTTGACATATTGCGACTGAGATGCGAATGCAAATGTTGCTTACAAATCAGTTGAATTGGCCCTATGTCCAGTCACCACTGTGTCCATGTTTTACTGGAAACAAACCATTTACTAAGCACAGTTATCTACGTGTTTAGTGATAATCGTTAGCTATATATCCTGGACGTTCGTAAGTAACAAATTTGCCATGAAAATTGTCATTTGCGGTGTCGTGTGGCTGAACCGCCCGAGGCCTGATGCCGCACACCGGACAAGTCCGACTTCAATTATTTTTTATCGCTTGAATGCATCTCCAGCGCAGTCGTCTGGCGGCCTATCTCTCTGGCTTCACACCTAACGCTCTATTCATGGGCTACACTTATGCTTCTGCTAAGTAAAGCGGCTTTTATTTGCTCTGAGTCCGTGTTTAGCTGTTGCGTGGTAAAATTAGGAAATAAAATAATATTAATATTTTTACTTTTTAGATTCATTCCAAAGATGTAACTAGAAGTTTCTACACGGTATCCAGCTACCAACTGTATCAACTTTATAAGAACTCAGTAGATACATTTGGCCCGGTTCAAAATTGCGTGTTTTAAACAGCAGATCGTTTCAGTATTTTCTCCGGGTTGAATGTTGTTGAAAATTATTGCACTATATTTATTTTTTTAAAGTTTTACAATCGATATCCCGACAGCGACAATCTGTATCAATGACACAAAAATAAAAAAACGTGTAGGTATATCCTTACAAATCTTTCATTGTACAAACCACAGCAGATGTTAATAAAAAACTGGAAAAATAAACGTTCAAAATGACACGCATGTCATCTGTTATTTAAAAAAAAAACTTTAAAGATTTCTAAAGAGCCTGCACGGCAATATAGTTTTTAAAACCACAAGCTATTACGGACTTTAATCACTGTCAAGTACTGTAATTAGTAAAAAAAATATATTCAGAAAACAAATCGTCATCATCGTGGCCGCAGTAAATAGTATACAAGTCGAAAAACGAGTTGGAAATCAAGCGAGTCAAGTCGCTACTGTATAGTGGTAGTTACGGTAGCGCGCCGCTAGAGGGCGTTGCGTCGCGAAGCAAGCCGCCACTCTTACCTGTCTGGTTTCATTATAAATATGCCGCAGGCTGTTTGCCTGCTCCGCGACAGCCCAAATACCTAATCACTGGATACCAGCCAACATCAACGGCCTTATGTTTTCGATATGTGTGCTGTAATGTACATAGAATAGGTTGAGACAATAATTTTGGTCAGTACTAAGTATTGGTAAAGCTGAAGAAATTTTAAATAATTTTCTTTTAAAACAGAGAATTTAAAAAGAGAAATTAAATTAAATTCAGAGAATCATTTTTCACAGCTTTACCATTTTGTTGACGTTAAACATAAGTATGTTACAATTAAGAAGAAGATCTACTCATAAAACTAACGGTAGCATGGCAAAATAGCTTAAAAATAAGTCGAAAGTATTTAGAGTGTTATATGAAAAACAAATAAAAAACTGAACCTGAAAAATCGAACCAAATTAATTAAACTCATATTGGATGAAATGCATTTTCTACGAAAAGCGAGATAAAGTTACTCACTCGGATTTGCACATAATGGATGTTAGTAGTGGATATTTCTTTTAATATTCAAAATTAAAAATTTTCGTCGTAAGCAACGACTGATTTTAATCAAATTAACATATTAAAAACTTTTTTCTGATCTAAAAAAACTTCGACATCGTTTTATTTTTACTGTTATATTCAGAACTTATATCGGATAACAGAACAAGAATGCATCTCGAATCGAAAAAAAAATAGTTTATAATTTTACGCGGTATTTTATAACTTTACGGCGTTTGCCATTTTCCGGTGACAGATATACAAATAATTGTATATACAGACTCGTTTTGAGAAAGATATATTTAGATTGTGTTGTATTGAAAAGTAAATTGTGACGTAGGTGGATAGAAAATTATACCAGCTTGAACAGTGCGACCAAGGGTTAAAACCACATAGTTATAACCCTTGTTGAGGTAATCAACTGGTGCGAAGGTGGTACGATATCGAGTGGTTAATAGTTGCGTGACATAGTGATTGCGAAAGAAGATTCAACGATGAACGGTACATCCGTACAAATCGAGCCCTTGGGCAAGGAGAATTATGATGGCTGGAAGTACGTAAATGGAAAGGTACTGTTACCAGAAAATGCTAGAGATGCCTAAAAATGGTCAAAGTCAAAGTCAATTCATTTATTTCAACTCGACCATGTAAAGGCACTTTCGAACGTCATATTTACAGTTTGAAATTAAAATATTATAGTGACTCTAGTTGTCCATTCGCAAAAATTTGATTCTTATGGAGAAGAACGGACAAGAAACTCCATAGTTACTCTTTTCAAATATAAATTTTTCAAAATTTTTTTAATGGGAAGCAACGAAAGAGCTAAGGCAGACTTGATTCTGGCGATGAGCGGGAGTGAAATACGACACATAAGAGGGTGTAGTCCTCGAGAGAGGTAAAGCTGGAGTCTATAAAGGCTTCGAAAGAGCCTGCCAAGAAGGCGACGCTGATTAAGCGTCATATTGTATAAAATGATGGAGGGAGAAAATGTGTGTCAACATTTGAATACTTTTTTGATGCTGAAGACAGACTAGCTGGTATGGATGGAAAGATAAACGATAATTTACTATCTATAATGCTGTTGTACAGATGCAACTATGTGGTTTACAGTAGCGTAGCTAGGGGGGGCGGGGGTGCAGCCCGCCCTGGGTGACACCCGAACGTTCGTTGACTTTTTTGTCACGGTCGGGTATCACCGCTAAACGGTTGACGCAATAAAACCGGTTGGAGGTGGGGTGTAACATTTTTGAGCTTGCTTCGCTCGCTCATGCACTCTCTTAGTTTTTGAGCTTTTTTGTATAGTTCCACAAAGAATTGCGGAAATGTTCGAAAGAGTTACCGCGGCCCTAGAGCGCCAAGGGCATTTGGAAGAACACGGGTGGGTTTTAATCAGTAAGAGTATGACACTCCCTTCCACTCCACCCAGAGCGGGAGGAGAAATTAGATGATTTTCTAATAAAAAAAATAAGTATACCTTGAAAGTATCAAAGTACTAGAACTCCATAAAACTATATATGTCTTGTCTCGCCATACAAACATAAGGATGAAACTGTGCGACTTTTTTCTTATTTATTATTTCATTTTCAACAAGAAGTATAAGAACAACACTTATGGCCATTTTAATAGCATATTTGTCGGCGCAATGACTACGCCATCGCGAGTGACGAAGTAGTATGCGCCCGCGGCGGTGGACCGCTTATCGTACCCGTCGTCGCCTCCGGGCACGGCGATCGCCTCCGGGCATTACCACTGGCCGTGGCGTCGTTCGTCTTCCAACGATCATTTTTCCTAAGATGTCAGTATACCTACATAAAAAGGTTCGTACCCCAACTGAACCGCTATGTAGGTTTATAATCGAAATATTCGATCTGCAGACACCCAACTGTTTTTTTATTTGTATGGCCTATTCGAGTTTGATTATTTGCACAGTCGACAAAGTAAGCCAATTACCCTTATACCTTTAGATAGGCATAGTAAGTGTTGTGGAATTCTGAAACTCTACGTAAGCTGAAAAGGTCAAAACGCATTTAAGTAAGATTCGACACGTTTTTAAACTGAATTTAGAAAGCCGCTCCTAAAATCCTAATTGTTCATACATACGAATTACAATATTCATCGAGTTACTTTATACTGGCACTGATTTGAAGAGGCAGTTGTATATTATAGAATTGGTAAATTAAAAATGACAAAATGCATGTTTATTGTTTTTTAACAAGTTCAGCAGTAAAACTGAGCATTAAACTAAACATAAATTATTCATAAAAAATATTTAAATAGGCAGTTAAATAAATATTGAGCAGAATTATGACTGGATGGGCAATTAACAAATCGGAATTAGTCGGTAAAAATCTTAATTCAAACAACAATCAATTTCAACATTCTAACCTCGACGACGGAGCCCTATTGCGCGGGGCTCCTATTTCTCTCTGCAGGGTTTAAAGGAATCTAACATAAATGGCATAACGGGAGCCAAGTTCGCTCGCTTCTAACCTGTCCGTGTCAGGGTGCCCTCTTCCTGTGCCCTATGTTCCTCTACCTACTTGGCTAGGCAAATCATTAAACTGCCCATTCCATCATGTAACTGCCCATTCCAAAGTTGAACTGCCAATTCCATCATTATACTGGCCATTCATTCATTCATTTTGTACCTGAATTGTATGATGAAATAACCATTTAATCTCATTTTATTTTTTTTAGTGCTGTAGTTATTTACCAACCACCAGAGAATAAAATAACTGCCCATATTTTTTTTTACTTATCATTTTGACATCTCTAATGTTTAAATAAAATTTGTAAAAAATAAATAGTCTTAATTACCAGGTAAGCATAATACTTAGAGTTAAATAAAATAACACTGAACACTGAACGCTTATTACTGCAATATATGTACTTACTTATTACTATTTCATAACTTACTATAATAAAATATAATAATGCTTTGCGACGAATATCAGTTGAGATTTAATACAAAAATAACTGCGCTAAGTACCTACTTTACCTACTGAACTTATGCTGTGGCATTTTTGCAACCAAAACAAATAAATGAATGAAAGACAAAATCCTAGTGTGTAATCTGGTAAAAATAAATAACTATCATAATTTAGTGACAATTTTAAACTTTGAACGAGGAAGGGGTGAAAAGTTAGCCTTAGAACAAATTAATGAGTGTTGGTGCGGCTGTTACGGAGGTTATCCCGAGGCGGCCCCGGGCAATAAGTTCGTAGGTGCGCCATCGGCCTCGGTCGGGAAGGTATGCTGCCTGAGGCGACGTCCACAACGTAGGAACTCGTAGCTGGGTACTCTTTCTCTATCGCCCGGTTCTTTTTATTTTAAGGTAACTTTAACAAAATACGTCTGTTGTGTAGAGCACTGTTAACTCTTAATTTGCGTGTATCTGGCGTGACGATTCAAAGCTTTTTCGAGAGATTGGTCACTGAAGGCATCACACTGGAAGAGGCAGTGGGACAACACAGGTTGACAAAAACAAGTTGTATGTTGCTGTTTTACTAATGTCTTCACAAAATGTCCAACTTTTGTGACACCTATCATGTTATTTGCAAATAATGTTTTTTTTTTCAAGGTATTATGTTATTTATTTGACCTATTTAAATCTGTTTATTTACATTTAACGAATTATAATATTTACAAATAACAACTAAATACTTAACAAAAACGCTAATAATCGCGAATCTGAAATGTTTCAACCCCAAACGGCTCAAATATATAACTCCCAATAAGGTTGTTATATTTGCGCCGTTTGAGATTTTCTGCACCTGCAGCAGCCGCCCCAGCGCAGCTCGCTGTGCTAAGAAGATGAGATGGCGCAGGGGTGTCAACACATTTTGCATCCCACACCAGAGGCCTACCGCCATCAAAGGCATTATGGTCATCCCATCTGGCCTCTTTACATTGTCACGTGCCAAGCCATTAAGGTCCTTAAACAGCTAGCCGGCGGTGACAAGAGCCCGACGGATGATGTCAATAATGCTGGCGTGCTGTGATATCCGGCCAGCGCTCCTACTGCAGGACAGGCCGTGGTGCCGAGGCCGAGGCGGTCTACTGCTTGACCGCATTGACACCGATGTGGAGCTCCGCTAGAAGCACCCAGACGCAGACATGTCGCGATCCGGAAAATACTGTCACTCAACAAAGTAGGTACCTATATTGGGTGACGGTAGTGCCTGTAACCAAAGACCCGACTCCCATTCACTCACAGCCAGTAGGCGACCACGCTCCGCAGTATTGGTGAACGTATTTATGAGGTTACTCCGTACCAACCTGCAGAGCGGCTCATCCCATTGTCATTGTCATTCTGGGAGAATGGGTTATCGGGCAACGTCGTGTCCCGGCAAGCCACTTTCCAAGCGTCCACTCCATCGGTCAAGCACGACACTTCACAGTTAACCAATGAAGGAGTTAAAATCCATTCATAATGTTTTGAATAATATACGAGTGTATGCATCCATACAGGTAAGTAGGTCTGAACAGGTATTTAAAATGGCGCTAATTGCAATGTTTGCAGAAAAGTCAGAGGAAATATCGGCCTCATAAACCAATCAATATAAAATTCTTCCGTTACGGAAGGCTACGGGAACGGGAAAAACCGAGATATGCGCGTACGAAGTCGCGGGCAAAAGCTAGCCTAGTATAAATTGAAATAGATTGTCATTTTAGACAATTTACAAAATTAATAATATCATTCAATGTATTGTTTTATAAGACCATAAAAGAATCCACTTGTTTGCACTCAATTGCCAAACGTTACTTTATAGCATTGTTTAGTACAATGACACTCGTGTTTATTGTTCCATCAGTCCTACTTGATATACGGGTCAATAAATATGTTGTCGAAGACTTATGCCTCAATTTGGTCCAATTGATTCATAAGATGAAGAGGATTCTGTCTCGTTACAATCAATCATACCTTTTTGCATGATTGTGTTTGTTATTTTTAAACGACTTTAAAAAAGGAGGAGATTCTCAACTTGGTTGGTATATTATTTGTATGTATGTACACCGATTACTCCGAGGTTTCTCATCCGATCTATGTGATTATTTTTTAGTTCGATGCGGTTCTTGCCATTTATCCTGTAAAAATTAAATTCAGTTTGGCTAAGTAGTTTTTATATTATGAGCATATTTGCTTACTTGGATGATGTCATTTTTGCGTACTTGGACGATGATTTTATGTATGTTCGGCCAAAACTCCGTCATAATAGACGGATTTGCAAAATGAATGAAGAACTTCGGAATAGATATGGACTGGTTGGAATTTTTGGGCGGTTTGTATTTGGAAGTCGGTTTTATATTTTGTAATATTTTTTTTTAATTTTATTAATCGATACTGAGTCCCGGGTTAAATGACAAATTCATATGTATTTCTATAATACACTTCTGGACACATCTATTGGCCCACCTTAGAGTTTAGGTTTCGATGGCCCCTACCGAAATATGATTGCTAGATTGAACAAAAACTGTTGATGCAGTTTTAAACCTGATACATTTTACCATCTTTTTCGATCGTATTGTTTTAAATTTGAATTCAGAATACCATACGACATGGAGCTACGCCTAACAAGTCGGATATGCGCCTTGTTAAAGGCAATTGATTTTTGAATAAAAAACATGTTTTATCAAATAAAGGTTTAATTTAATAACGCGTGTTGCCTCCATGGGCATCTACCACAGCTCTCATACGATTAGGCATAGAGTTTATCAACCGCTCTATGCAATTTTGAGGGATCATCTCCCATTCCTCTTCTATGGCAGTTTTCAACTCCTGCATCGTCTGGGCAACTGGCTGACGAGCCCTAACACGTCTTTTTAGCTCGTCCCACATGTGCTCAATGGGGTTCATGTCTGGGCTTCTGGCTGGCCAGTCCATAACTGTGATGTTCACATCCCGAAGATATTCCCTGACGATGCCGGCCGCATGGGCTCTTGCATTATCATGCATAAAAAGGAAATTTGGGCCCACATAGTCCGCGTATGGTATCACGTGAGGTTCTAAGCACTCACGAATGTACCTTTCAGCATTTAATGTTGGCAGCCGTGGTCCTGTAACAACCTCAAGTTGAGTTTTGCCGCTCGCGGATATACCGCCCCAGACAGTCCATGAGCCACCGCCATAAGCAACCCTCTCTTCAAAGCAGCATTGTGCGAAACGCTCTCCCTTACGTCGGTAGACCTTCTTCCTTCCATCATTGCCATGTAACACAATTTTAGACTCATCAGAAAAGAGTACACGGCTCCAATCTTGCTGTGTCCAATTTAAATGACTGCGTGCGAAATGAAGGCGCGCTGTTCGGTGGGCTCGCGTTAGTTTGGGCCCATTAGCTGGCTTGTGTGGTACCATATCGCGTTCTTTTAACCTTCTCCGAACAGTTCGAGCGCTCACAGATACTCCGTGGAAGTCGCGAAGTTGGTTTTGTATCTCAATGGAGGTAAGGTGACGATTTCTCAAGCTGGTCGTCACGATGAATCGATCCTGCCTTTCAGTTGTGACCCGAGATCGTGGCCTTCCTTGGCGACGAACAAAGCCGCCAGTCTCTAGGTACCTCCGATAAACATTTCGGACCGCAGATCGACTTAAATTAAGTTGAGCACTCACGTTTCTTTGGCTGTGTCCGGCCTGAATAAGTGCCACAGCTTGGGCGGCGACTTCAGGTGAAGTATCCATAGATTATTGATAGAACCTCACCTTAATGTTAAGAATAAGTAATGTTTGTTGCAAAACCAAAGATATCAATCACTTTTTCAAGAATTAAATCCAAGTAAACCAATAAAACCAAGTTTTCTTAGTATTCGATTGTTTGATATCAACAAACAGGCTCCAAATTGTCTTTTGTTTCTTTAAATTCTGTGTTCGAAATTCAAAAAAAGACTATTGAATGAAATTGTGAATGTGCCAGGTTCAAAACTGCATAAAAACTTTTTGCTCGACCTAATATAACATTTTAGCTAGGACCAAACGAAACTGAAAATACAAGGCCAATAGATGTGTCCAGAAGGTATATATTTTTATAGGAGGAGCTCGTGGCTAAAGAATAACAGCCGCACGGGTCGATCTTTAAGGTTATGCAACGCTTTACGAGGTCGGTCTGTGGATGGGTGACCATCCTAACATGCCTCGGAAAGCACGTAAAGCTGATGGTCCCAGCGCTGTCATTTGCAGTCGTACGGATTGTCAGAAGCCAGAAAATCTGACACCAGACTTGCCAAGAAGTACCGTGTTACTAAGTTAATGGATTGTCGAGGTCTGGTAGGCAAACACTTGTATTCAGCTGAATCCGATTTGATTGGAAGCCGACCCCAATATAGTTGGGAAAAGGCTAGGAGGATAATGATGATATATTTTTATAGACCCTCACGATAATCCCTTTCTAAATTTTCAAATTTGTCCTAAATAACTATATACTATGCACTGGTATGGTACACACATATACTATGTATGAGGGTTCCGTATTTTCATCCGCACGTTCGCAAGCTCAAAATCGTCTAAATTGGTTGATTGGATTGCAGGACTGGGCACTGATTGGTCACAAATTCATTTCGGATCACAATTTCTTGGTATGGAACCGACGCGCGACGTAGGTAGGGACTATAAAGTTTGGATGCCAATTTTGGTGCGCACCAGAAATGTTCATTTATACTACACCTGCTTAGAAAGTACCTTGATACTTTATCAAATTTACGGTAGAAAGTACGTCATTGCATATCGAACAAATATGCGGGGAGAAAACGCATCTGAGCGGGAGAGAAAAGTGTATGAAAATCCATTTCTTACGTGGTTTTTCTTTTTTAATTTTGGGTAAGACTATGCGCCGGTAACCTAAATATCAAAAGCCAAAAAGTTTTTACAGTGAGTTTTTATCTCCAAGTTCGCAAAATGACACTGGCCACTAGCTGTGTGTTGGATGGTGTCGGGCTGGCAGTGCGACCCTGCGGCGGCAGGATAAACAATTTGAAAAAAGAACATGTGAAAATTGCAGACGCCATTGGCGCCATTTCCAATTTGTGTGTTGTTTGAGGATTCAGTTTTAACTGCAACAATTTCAATATAAATTTCAATTAGTAAAGATTTCGTTTTTTATTTTCCTTCTAGGTGTAGTATAAAGCACTATGTATCACTCGAGAGAAACTGCGATTCCCGATCTTGGGTGTTTTAAAGCCCTCGCCTACGGCTCGGGCTTCAAACGACACCCTCGACGGTAATCGGTCACTTTCTCCTCTCGGTGAACAATGTACTATTCTCATTTTATCGAGTTTATCATCTCTCCATTCTATCCTGCCAACTGACACGCTATCCTCCCTTTTTGTCATGTCACTCTTCAAAGAATCCATCTTATCCACTCTTTTTAGGGTTCAATATGTAAAAAGGAAAAAACGGAACCCTTATAGGATCACTTTGTTGTCCGTCTGTCTGTCCGTCCGTCCGTCTGGCCCTTTATCTCGGGAACGCGTGGAGGTATCGAGTTGAAATTCAAATCAAAAATTGAAATTCAAGTCGACAGTCCCTTGAAGCTGCGAAAAAATTAAACTTCTAAGCTAACGTAAAAATAAGATACGGCCGTTTATGCCGCAAAAAAACGTATATTTCGACACTCTCAAGGGAATCAAAATATCCCGTTGACCTAGATTCATGAAATTTGGCAAGAAGATAGATTTTACAGACAAGTACAGGAAAGGGTTTTATTTCTTTTTTTGACGAGTGTGCTGAAATGCGAGTGGTCCCCCCACTCGCATTTCAGCACACTAAGGCTGGTTACTGCTTAACCGGACTAACCTGTGGTGGCCTCAAATGAATTTAAGGTCTCCAGCCAGGGCTTACAAACAAGCTAAATTATACTAAATGACCGCTCGCTAGGGCATCTCCTGCGGGATACGGACCTCGGCTTAGTGGCGTCATTTCGGGAGGACAGTAAGGGACAGGCTGGGACATAACGTTATTATTTAGGGGATTTAAAACTACTGGCTCAGCGATTATTACTGGGACGTCGCGACGGGCCCCGGCGGCGGGGCTGGAAAACGGAACGCGGTCTGTGTCGTGTGTGTTTTCTAAGAGTGTTGGTTTCCCTACGGCTTTCTTGAATCTGGGTGATGGGGTCGTCGGGTCCGACGAGGGTATGCCTCGGACGGCGAATCCTACTAATCTGTGAGGGAGTGTATCGGGTAGCCGATGCGATAAGGGGATTTGGGTGTTTTGAAGCAGTTTCATGAACTGCTTCACTGTCGGGATTTTGAGGTCTTTAGACAAACTTATAATTTCGGTTGAAGAGTTGACTTTGACGTACATTGATGTATGAGAGAACATTTTCACCAACAAAGTTAAGTCTGTCCTTCAATCTTACTGCTATATTTTGCTTTCATAGTTTATAAACTTCCGTAGGTAATGTATAATCGGAAAAAATCAAGACTCGATCGGAACCCTCGGTGCGCGAGTCTGACTCGCACCTGTCCGGTTTTTTCTTTGACCTCCCTCTTCCTCTCCATCCATCCACATCCATAGGGCTGGCCACATACGTACAGATTCCGAATTAAGTTTCCTGATAAGGTTTAAGAAGGTAAGAAGAATTCAGAGTTCAGAGAACTCGTTGAACAACTAGGCGTACACGTTAGTGTATTTTGCAAATGAGAAAAAACCTCACATACTTTCGAAAAACAAGCCGTGCGTTCGGGTCAGAAGAACGGAAATTCTAAAGTCTACGCTAATCTCACTGAATTCCTAATCGAAATTCCTAATCAGGACTCAACCTAACCGAAATCAACTCTAAAATTTATATTAACTTACGGTGCTTGATCCCAGGTACATAGAATATTACCTATAGTACCTATATCGATAACCTAGGATGAGGTGGTAACAGACGAGCGGAAAATTCACTCTTCTAATTATTTTGGATGATCACGCGCGGCAATATGCGTCTAAATATGGCGCGATATTTAATAGCTGCGAGTTTAATTCAGTGAAATCCTATTAACGTAATTTTATTTGGCTGATCACGTCTTTATCGGATTATATTAGATATTCAAGTCAAATCTGTAACTCTGTTTCCTGGGGCTCACTTATTCCTTTTAAATAAATCAGTAGAGAGGAGTACCTACTTTTTATGGGACAAGCCTGCCACACTATTTATTCCCAACCACTGCAACTCCTGAGAGCCAGAATCAACAGTGGCGACCACTAAAAAACGCCGCCTCAATGAAGCTTGACAAGTCCCGAAGAAACGATTCAACTGTTCTGTTCCCTAAATATTGTTCTTTATGACATATGAACTTATCGTTGCATTAGCATCCAGTAACAATAAACCCGGGAACATACCACAGTACCTGGAAACAATGTAAACTAAACAGATATTTTTTTCCGCACTGGTGTCCGGACATCGCTATTTAACCTATGAACAATGTTTAATTGGCAGGACAATGTATTCCACAGCAGCTCAGCTGTCCATCATGTTCCATGGTTACGACACGTGGTGACATGTAGCCATTGTTGCATTTCGCGTGACGTACATACCTATTGTTATTATAAAAATGGTAATGAAAGAAATGCTGTTGAAACGCACATTGAATTGTTCCTTATGAACTCTGATTACAGTGGCAATTATATTGTTTTACCTTACAAACTTGAAAAATAAACGCGTTCTCATCTCGCGCACCGTTCTCGTTGAAATCTGGCTTTACAGTTTATACCACACCTTTCTGGGTTAAGTTTTTTCCCCGAAAATGCGATATTCACTTACTTAGTCCTTATAAACATAGAAAATCGAAATAACTAACAATTTCATGCAATTCAAAACGAACGGCTGTCATTATTTTGATGACGTGTCAGATGGAGATGGGCTTGAATGATCTCTTAAATTAATAACTTATAAACAATTAGTCAATCAATTATCTTGATTCTAAAGTAAATATAAATTATTGGTTTTTCAAGAGCGGGTTTAAAAAGCAGCATATGTAGTATTTGTAATACTACGCACCGCATCACGTACTATCTTATCTCTTGGGAAAAGGTAAACTTTTTCCGGAAGAACTGGAGGAATCACTTAAATCAACGAAATATTATAAAAAAAACTTTAAAAAAAAATACAACCGACTTCCAAATAAAAACCACTACAAAGTACAAAATAACTTCAATTTATATAACTAAAATTAATGTTGTACTTTGTTGTGGTTTTTATTGGGAAGTTGGTTGTATTTTTTTGTGAAAAAGTTTTTTTTTTCACTTTTTAGTGCTACCCCCAAACACCATACATATTTAGCTGTCTATCTATCTTCGAAGTTCTTCATCAGATCTTTACGAAATTGAAATGGGACCATTTCGTAATAAACATCTTTTGAATGAAAAAGAATTTTGCATATCCGCTTATATATAAAAAATATATACCCACTAGCACTTCGCGTGGATTTCGTAGACACTCCACAAATTTTAACGCCCCCTCTAAGCAGAGGGACCTAGCCTTTAAAAGGAAGTCCTTGTAAAGGCTAGTTTTAGAAATCGATTTTCATTAATTACCAAGCCATTTATGCTGCTGATTCTGTAGTATCAAGATCAGCGCAACTATTCACCCCGTTCACCCCGTTAGGGGTTGATTATGCAAAAATTGCTAGATCTGTCCCAATTATCGCACTTTTCGTTTGTTAATACCGATTTCCACGTAAATTGCAGCAAGCAATAATGTCCTCCCCTAAAAACTTCATCACCCTTTTTCACCTGTGTGAACTTGGCACCCGACCTTTTATATTTTTTTCTATTTTCGGTTTTTTTGATAGATTTCAATAAGTAGTGGATAGTAGTGAAGCTAAATTTGTAAGTAGTAGTGCCGAAAAAAAAAAAATTAAAAAGAAAACTCATCCCCCGACATTACAAAAAAAATCTTTTTCCAGCTGTTTCATATAGAAGAACGTTAGTAGAGGATTGTAGTGCATTTTTTCGTTTGTAGTAAAACATAAAAAAAGAAAAAACACGGCAACAAATATAAAAACTTTTTAAAATTTATTCGATAAATTACTTCTGGTCTGAGGACTACTCGAGCACAACGAATGCTGAAAATGACAGAGTATAATAGTCCTCACACCAGAAGTTATTCCGTCGCTAATAGTTTAAAAACAGTTTAATTTAATTTGATCGCTTCTGATCAATTTCTGTTCTATTAAAAACAAAAATTTGTCCACTACAAACCTCTGTGAACGTTTCTCTGTCATTTTCAGCGTTTGTAGTAATCATATAGTCCTCACACCAGAAGTTATTCCGTCATTAATAGTTTAAAAAAAGTTCAATATAATTTGATCGCTTCTGATCAATTTCTGTTCTATTAAAAACAAAAATTTGTCCACTACAAACCTCTGTGAACGTTTCTCTGTCATTTTCAGCGTTTGTAGTAATCATATAGTCCTCACACCAGAAGTTATTCCGTCGCTAATAGTTTAAAAAAAGTTTAATTTAATTTGATCGCTTCTGATCAATTTCTGTTCTACTACAAACGAAAATATGTCCACTACAAACCTCTGTGAACGTTTCTCTGTCATTTTCAGCGTTTGTAGTAATCATATAGTCCTCACACCAGAAGTTATTCCGTCGCTAATAGTTTAAAAAAAGTTTAATTTAATTTGATCGCTTCTGATCAATTTCTGTTCTACTACAAACGAAAATTTGTCCACTACAAACCTCTGTGAACGTTTCTCTGTCATTTTCAGCGTTCGTTGTGCTCGAGTAGTCCTCAGACCAGAAGTAATTTAGTCGAATAAATTTTAAAAAGTTTTTATATTTGTTGCCGTTTTTTTTTTCTTTTTTTGTTTTACTACAAACGAAAAAAAATGCACTACAATCCTCTACTAACGTTCTTCTATATGAAACAGCTGGAAAAAGATTTTTTTTGTAATGTCAGGGGATGAGTTTTTTTTTTAATTTTTTTTTTTCGGCACTACTAGTGGTCAAAGCCCTGATTGTGGAAATAAATAATTCAGAATTCTTTTAGAACATCTTGAGACCGCAGTAACTTCCAGGTAATAGCCAGATTTATTGTTGTATTTGGTTGGTCTTGATGATTCTTTTTGCGCTGGGTTTAGTTACCTATATTATATATTGAATTTACATTCGACGTTGAACTTTAAAGTTAAACTAGTGACCTCCTCAACTTAAAATCTAGTAAAGTGAGATATTGTTAGGTTTTGCCAATCCCAAAGCAAGGTAGATATTAAACTTTAAGCTGGTCTGGACTTGGGCTACAAAGGCAACACAGTAACTCCTTAACGTGAAATAGCGCAACCACTCATCATTACAAGCACTAAGTACTTAAAAATAAAAAAAATAATTACAAACAAATACAACCGTCGCCGCGTCGTCCAGATAAAAAAACACTACAAAGTAAAGGAAGAATATACATTTGACTGTACTGTTTTTGGCTTGAACAATAGATTTTATTTATTAATTTATGGGTGGTTCCAGTCGCCGGAAGAAAAATATTCAAATTAAATGGATCCGGTAGCTGGGACCGCGGTCCCAGTCAAGCCTACAAAAGCGACTGTCGGTTAATTTCAAAGTCAAAGTCAAAGTCAAATAGTTGATTTCAATTAGGCCATTAAACGGCACTTTTGAACGTCATCATTTACAGTTCAGTAAAATAATAATATTACATTAATAAAGTGACTCTACTGTCCATTCGGAAAGGTAGATTCTTATGGAGAAGAACGGACAAGAAACTCCATAGTTACTCTTTTCAAATAATGATTTTACAAAATTTGGTTACAAAAATTAATTTAATATTATGTGAGGACGATGCACCCAGAGTATGATACTTATAAGAACAAAGTATTACCATCAAAGGTAAACTTATTCATTTTCTAAAGAAATTTAGGTAAATGGTACTCACATATTTACAGATAATCTTAATAACCATTAATTAAACAGAAAATAAAAACACAAAAAAGAAACAGTATAGGTATATATAAAGTTAATTCAAAACTGAACCAGTTTGATTTTGTCTACACCCTTGATTGTCCTATGGAGCAGGACCAGCATGTTTCCAAGCATTCTTATCCTGAATGTAATCTTCTAATTTTGTAATATGCTTGTTTACAAAGTGTACTTTTAACATAAGTTTTAAATTTTCTTTCATTTAGTTCTAATATGTCAGAAGGTATTTTGTTGTTACATTTAACACAATACCCCATGAAAGAAGCGTGGACTTTAGCTAATCTAAAAAATGGTTGATCTAATTTGTCTTTATTTCTAGTATTAAATTATGTCTATCACTAATTTTACTAAAAAGATGTCGATTTTTCCGCACATACATAATATTTTCATAAATTAATTTGACCTATATTAGGTCTTAGGTCCATATTATATTGGACATAAGACAACAATCGCCTTCTGCTATTAACTCCACCTCTGTCTACTAGGATAGATACTAGGGTTACCAACTTTTTTTCTATCAAATATAGTATTTTTGAAATTATTACCTTAAAAAATATAGTAGATGGCAAAAAAATGAAAAAAAATATAGTATGTGGTTAAAATATGTACTTTATTTTTAAACCGCAAAACAAGCAGGCAAAAGATGACTTTGCCAGTTGACAACTTGACATGACAGAGGAATGTTTAGTTTTCGCGCGCGATCCACGCCACGCCACGGCACGCACACAACAGAAAGAGGCCCTACCACGAAACGTTTCGTAAAGCGTTGGAATAAGATTCATTTTAGCTTGGAATATTTCGCCGTAGACCCACACAGAGGGCTTTAGTTAAGGTTGCGTTCTGCTTTACGTAAAATATAGTAGTTTCGCCTACTAATCAATATCGCCTAATAATCATTTGACCAACTTTTAGATAACACTCGCCATAAAAATGTTAAACTTTTAACAGTCGTTATCCCTGATAGAAAGTCACGATGTCAAGAGACTATGTAGGTTAGTGCTACAACACTCCGATACTTAAACTTTGAACCAACGAAATTGCACATATGTAGATAGGTACTTGAACATGAACGAATAATGTAGGTACGACGAAAGGTCGCTTTATCAAAGTAATCGTTGCAATTGTGTGAATATCAATTGTGGATGACAAAAAGAAACTGAAGAGTTTCTGGCACACAACATAATAAACGAATTGGTTCGCCAACAGGGTAAACGCTCTTCAATTAATTCTGATAATTGCTGGACCATGCTTGGATGCATGTTTAACATCACGTGTGATATAATTCACAATCGTCAACTTACGTTGGATGATTTCCAAATTGCAACTGGATTTGGAGCGATAGGTAGGCGCCTAATAAAGTGAGTTGGTTTGTTTGTTACACGCGCCTAAATCGTTGAAACGTTTTAAAGAGTACAGGGATAGATACAATGGAGACGGATTATTCCGTATATTGGCGATGCTTCAAAGCTGTCACGTGTCAAAAACGAACAAAACATCGCAAGCTACCTCTTCGTGGTAAGTATAATTATTTCGCATCTACCATGAAAAGAGTCGTTCCCTTATTTACAAAATTTTGTTGACGTGTTTATCTAATTTTATATACGAGATATTCTCATTTTTTAGTTAGAAGTTGTTCAAAGGGCGGCACAGAGCCTGCAGGCTGGCCCCAGGGTAGTCCGGCCCTTCTATTCTAACTGTAATTACTACCCTGGGGCGGGGTGCGCGAACAGAATAACCTGAATCAAAAGTTTGTTGGGCAACCTACGTAAAATGAGTGCACTGTTCAAACTAATGTTTGGGACTGGAAGTTGTTAAAAACGTGAAATAAAGTATGTTATATTTTAAATAATTTGCCAAATAGAACAAACACTCCCAACACAGGTATCCTCACAATGTTTTAGATGTCTTTAGTATTAAAAAAATAAATCCTGACGTGTTTACTGGGGCGTTCCATTTCATGCATGAACACCATTTTTAAGATAACTCTTGTATTAAAAATCAAACATCGCACTGCAAGCTTTGCAATTTAAATAAAATGAATTCCACGAAGTAGCCTTTGTGTAGATAGGTAGTTAATTTCTGTGGAATGAAAATCGGACATGGCAGTAGCACAGGTAGCACTTATTTGTTTTTGTACATCTTTTAAAGAGAACTGATTTTTACTAAATTACTATAGCGTTTTGTAAGAAAAATAATCTGACAGCAGTCTTGCCAAGAGTATTGTGTTACCCAGTTACTGGGTTTTCAGCAGCCTTCGATTAGACTGGAACCCGACCTCAACATACTTGGGAAAGGTAAGATAGATGGCTTTTGTGCGAAACAATAAATGCTCGCTCCCTTTTTACATATATTTATTGAATGCCACGACCACAAGACATGACAAGACAGGAAGTTGCCTTCGGTAGAGTTAACTCCTGCGTTCCTCACAAACCTCCAGCTAAGAGTAATCAAACGAGAAATAGATCTTGCCAACTATAGGTTACTTATTTAGGATAGTTCAAGGGGAAAGCCTGATAACTTCTGTACATTGTAGGACGTCGATTTTCATCAATCACTTCAATAAGTCTTAACGACGGTTTCCAAACTAACTTTTGCTTGAGAACAATGAATTAGTTTGACTTTAACGTTGGTAAGCCCCAAGCTTACTTCTCTATCTGATTCCATACTTTTATGCAGTGCATATTTTTATCACATTAAATGCATTATGTATTTATGGTTTCAATCAAACATCATCGAATAAATAAATACCTAATTTCGAAAAAAAATTGATGGCGTGAGCCTATTGCCAAAAAATGCCAATAGGATACTATTTCTGGGTATGAGACCCAGACAGTATCATGTTTCTGACCAGGAAAACAAACTGATCAGATACAGATGCTTATTGAGTCAGAATGGCATCACAGTCTTCGCTTTTGTAGCATTACAATACCTACTCATAAATACGACTTCATGTCATAAACAGACTGACGGAAACTTAGTAGATAAAACTAGGCACTGTCATATAATCTGTGTTCCTTCCTATATAGACCGCCAATTTCCTAACGGAAGCAGCCTGCCATCGCAGTACTGGCTTGAATGCAAATAGCTACAAACAAATCCGAGAGTCGGAGTTGCATCTACAATATTTGCACTGGGTTCTTCCTTTCATAACTTATTGTAGATGGTATTAAAAATAGCAGCAGGTACGTGATTTGAGAATTATTGGTGTGTACTCAACACACAATAGAGCGGTTCTAATACAATGTCGTGGCCGCCGGCGGCGCTCGCGGCCTCTAGGCACCCTTTCTGTTTTATCAATAGTTTATGTTTGAGCCCCAGGCTGTCTCGCCTCTTAAGGCGTAGGCCACACCAGACAGCACCAAACTCTTTTTGCCTAAGTTCCGACGAAAAAATTTTCGAACGCAAACAAAAAGTATAAAGTTTAAGCTAAGGGGTTTTAAGTCAAGTGAGTCAGTTACTTCTAGGCGAGCGTGATTAATGATCGATACCATCATCACTTTAGAGGAGCTCGTAGCTAAAGAGTATCGGGTCGATCAAGGTTAAGCAACGCTTGCCAAGGTTGGTCTGTGGATGGGTGACCATCTTAACTTACCGAGATTCCTCCGTGCCTCGGAAAACACGTTAAGCCGTTGGTCCCGGCTGTCAGTTTTAGAACTTTGGCAGTCGTTACGAAATGTCAGAAGCCAGTAAATCTGACACTAGTCTTGCCAAGGAGTACCGTGCTACCCAGTTAATGGGTTGTGGAGGTCTGGTAGGCAGCCGCTCCACGTAAAATACTGGTATTCAGCTGAATCCGGTTTGACTGGAAGCCGCGCCCCAATATAGTTGGAAAAAAAAGCTAGGCAGATGATGATGAACATCATCACTTTAGCCAAGAAAGATGACATCTAATACCGATAACGCGTGAAGTTCAATATGTATGAGATGGACATGCGCTATCGAAATGTCATATGATCAATCCCTTACCTTTTGGCATAGAACGTAATTTGTCTAGCGCCCCTGTGATTGTGATCTAATGCGAGCAAATATTTAAAATACTAACATTATACGTTTATTTTCATTCTGCGTGCGTGCGTACCCCATGACGATTTTTTATTAATTTGGAGAAAAAAGCCACCGCAGAACATGTTGGCTTCGTTTTATGAAAGACTTCATTAATGTTTAATTTGCCCTGATTTCATCGAACGTGCTTATTGAAAAAGTCAGCGTGTTCAGACTTTGCCGTGCAATCATGAGTTTTGATATATAATCATATATAGGTTGCTTTCTTGAAAAGACGACCTCTGACATCTACAAAATTTTTCGATAATCTAACTGACGGACTATTTAGAATCATATTTATTTAAACCCAGGCAACATCCCTATTGCCAACATCAATTTAAAAAAAAAAGTAGCAAAACTGGTACCTATGTCATCAGACATAGAATATCAGTTTTGCTATTCTGTAAAGCCAAACTTTGATTCTAATCCTAGCTGAATTAGAAAATACATGGAATATATCAGAAAAAAAAAGTTTATGATGTGTTTGTTGTTCTCTTGTTCAGTGCTCAGTGATCATCATTAGGCAGGCGCTTACGAATAGTCGCGTCGGTAGACACTGAAGCAGTCGCTTACTGCTTTACTTACAAGTCATTCACACCGCATTTACCTACCGCTAATTCTACCCAATACGCCGATGCTCTACATTTAATTTAGAACCCAAACAACCCAGAATACGTTTCAATTTACTGCGTCTAATAATACATCTTCATAATTCTTAAGGTTATAACCACCTTAACCGTTAACAGTAAGGGCACGTGAGCAAACAGATTTATAGAAGTAAAATTAGGCAGCATTTAATTTAATGTGAAAGTTCAGTACTTCACATAAAGTTCGCCCCGAATTTTGGTTACTTATTTTTTTCGACAGAATGTCCAAAATTCTCGCAGTCAATTAAGAGTCGGCGAGACCGTGCACCCTGCCGACCATGCGGTACATCACGACCGTCCATCGCCGACGGCTCTGAATTCTGAACCTATATAAAACGCACTGAGGTCATAAATTATTATTTAGCCACATCGGTTGCGAAGCGTACATACAAATATGATTATTTTATATTATAAGCGGGGATAATGTAGAGCGGTTTGGGTTGTGGGGCGCAATGGAGCGGCCTGAGCGGCCCAAGCGCTCGGAGTGACGCCGGCGGCGCTCGGCGCCGACGATATTAAAGCACACCTATTCGTAGCTCTGCTTTTGATACCTCCGGCAATTTAACTCGAGGCGCTCATCTGCAGAACAATCATTTCGAAAATTATTTTGAAAGTGCCTGGAGCCTTCGAGGCTGAGTCATTGAGCGATCGACTCACCGCCGCCCGTGGTCGCTACGCCAACTACAAACACACACGAACGAGAACTGAAATATTTCCATTATGCGGTGAAAAGCTGATGCTGGGAAGTCGCAGGTACGTACAGCCGTACCAGCCGGGCAGCCGGGCTATTCCGTGTAACAGTTTAACGTGAAATGCGCTTGTGAAACGTGGAGTATGCTTGAAGCGAACTGACATTCCATTTTGTTTGAATGGACTGACGGCTCGCTTCACCGAAATTTCCCCGGTGAGAATTTTCAGAATACTACTAATACTAATTTAGGTAGCGCATGCCAATATTGTACATTTTGGATATCTGTCTCTTCGACAATCGTTTCTCGCTGACAGAATGTCGTTTTTAACCCCCGACACAAAAACGACGGGGTGTTAGAAGTTTGACGTGTCTGTGTGTGTATGTCTGTGGCATCGTAGCTCTCGAAGGGTTGATCCGATTTTGATATTGTTTTTTTTTTTGTTTGAAAGTTGAATTAGTCGGGAGTGTTCTTAGCTATGTTTGATGAAAATCAGTCCATGATGGCCGCCGCCACAAAATGGCGGATCACATATTTATTCACAACTCCCTAAATATGGGTATCAAATGAAAGGACTTGACTAGTAGAATACTATACACTGTGACAAATTTTAAAATCTTAGATGGTGCCACCACAAAATGCCGAATTATATATATTTTTCACAACTAGTAGAATAATATTCATTATATTGAAAGGGAATTAAGAATATTAACTAACGAAATGAAAATAAAAAGATTTGTATGTATGTTTTCTGTATTGGTATACTAATATTATTTTTCTGATCAATGCACTAGATTGATGGGGAAAGTGGACTAATGACTGGTACCTAGGACCTAACGAATTATTTTTTATTTAGCTTTTAGTACATTATAGGTAAATTAAGTTTTAAAAGCATGAAATATAAATTAAATTAACAATTTCAAAAACCCGCTACTATACTAAGTATGTAATTAAGTACAAAAATTTGCGGTCACCCGAGGCGCAGACGCTTGGCCCAAAGAATTGTACCTTTATTAAACTAAAAGGATTAATACATTTTATTTTTTACTTTTTAAAGCTTTTTTGTCGGGGGTTTTTTAATATTTTTTTTTTAGTCGCTAATTCATAATAGGTATGTCAAAAAAAGCCCACACATTCTGCATTTTGATCTTTATTTTGCTTTGCTGCGATTTATTTTGCTCTTCTGCTTTCCTCGAAAAATATGTAGTTTTTGGCAAATAAGTAATACATTCAGCATCATCAGTCTAAATTCTCGCTTCATGATATTAATCAAGTTTTCTGTCAGTACTGAGCTGGATTGCATCCCTTCTTCAAAATATTATTATTATTATCTTCAAAATCCAAACGTAGCCATATTTCTATTTCCGCACCGGTTCCATCATGTGCTCATATTTTGCAAGCTACAAGTTATTGCATCATTACGTAGCAAGATTTTGTACTTAAAAAAAGAAACATGTAAACGACATGATTTTTAATCTTACCCATTTGAAAAGTTTCTGGGTGCTGACAAAACAAAACACTCCTGTCGCAAGCGAGGCTATCCTCTCATTGAGACGGTGGTCGGTGTACCGTAGTAAGATGTGCAAAAAAAATGTTTGGATACTGTTTGGTTACTTTCCTCTACACATGCATAATATATAAAAACTTTAACTATAGACCAACCCTGAAATCGTGAAAGAAATGGCTGTTACTTTTTAACGTTTTATGCGAATACAATGTACTAAACAGCAGATTTTTGTCTGTGGTGCAGTAAAAGTTGTTATCATTCATCAGTACCAACTTCCTCGCCCTGAAATATTACGCAGGCCCTCTGTTTATCTAGCAGGTGGGCAGGGGCACCTATGTTGAAAACTTAGATGATATCTCGGGCAGAGTAAACAAAACTATGTAGAATTGTGGACAGTTACATTTTCAACGTATGTGATAAGTTACTTTGAGTCTCAGTATGCGTGGGAATTGTTGGAACCATGGTCTTGTTGGAATGTTATAATTCTAATTTATGTTCACATCTACTAATGTCGAGGGCTACTCAGAAAGAAGTGGGTTCGAGACGGCGCAGGAAGAAGTACGTCTGAAAGGATTCGGGGGGAGGCCTTTGCCCAGCAGTGGAACAGCAACGGCTAGATAAAAAGGTCCCTATTCGTCACATAATTTACCTAAATACAATTTTATATAGTTAATTTTCCGAAGTCAACGGACTTCGGAAAGCACAACTGCACTTGTGTAGAAAGCCCGGGCGAGGCGCATATGTTAATGGAAAATATGATAAAAATGAAAACTTCAATTGAACTCATTGCAATCATAATTTGGACTATATTTTTTTTATATTTTGGATATTTGTCTCAACCAACTGGCTTAGTCAGGTATTTAGTGGCTAGCCATTGAACGGCGCCGTTTTATGAGCTGCCTAAGCGACATCTAGTCAACGCGTATAATACAACATTTAATTAACGGGCTAGCTGGATGCTTAGGCCGTTAATAGTATAGCGCAACTGTGTGACGAAATCATCATCTGCCTAGCCTTTTCCCAACTATATTGGGGTCGGCTTCCAGTCAAACCGGATTCAGCTGAATACCTACCAGTATTTTACGTGGAGCGGCTGCCTACCAGACCTCCACAACCCATTAACTGGGTAACACGGTACTCCTTGGCAAGACTGGTGTCAGATTATCTAGCTTCTGACTATCCGTAACGACTGCCCAAGATCTACAAATGACAGCCGGGACCAACAGCTTAACGTGCTTTCCGAGGCACGGAGGAGTCTCCGTATATTAAGATGGTCACCCATCCATAGACCAACCTCTGCAAGCGTTGCTTAACCTTGAAGATCGGCCCGTGCGGCTGTTATTATTTAGCCACGAGCTCCTGTGTGACGAAAATATATGAAATATTTAATTTTGGGATTTCAAAAAACAATCAATTTGAACATTTTAACTTCGACAACGGAACCCAGCTGCGCGGGGCTCCTATTTCTGCAGGGTTTAAGGGAACCTAACATGAATGAATGGCATGGCGTTCAATCGTTCGTCATACCATTCAAACCTAACCTATCCGTGTCAGAGCCCTAAGCTCCCTGTGCCCTAAGTTCCGCTACTTGGCAAGGAAAATCATTAAACGATATAGAAACCAATACATTTGCCAAGCTATTCAATTAAATGCTGAACTTTCACTTAGGCCGCTGATTAAACAGTGCCAAGTAATGAAAGAGCTAGACAGACAATTAAATGGCTGATTAAGCTAGTTCGCATCGACATATTCATATTTATTATTAAAAATAAGCATTCTTCATGAAATCTAAGCTTAACTGTCTGATAACCGTTTTACCCGGAGGGGTCGAGCAAAACGGATTGATTATTTGTTACTCGTAGCACTTATCAAAGAAGAAACTACCAACTCCTGCATAATTAGTGCAATCACTATGTGTTAAGTCTTTTCAGTTTTGCAGACCCTATAACACTATTCCCGACTTGGGAATCGAAGCCATGCTCAGCATTACGTCTACAACCTAAAGCTATACTTAATATTATAAACTAGCTGACCCGTGCAACGTAATCTAAGTCACATTTTTCATAAATGCTCCACTCCTATTGGTCGTAGCGTGATGTTATATTGTCTTCCTCGATAAATGGAATATACAACAGTATAATTTTTCAATTCGAACCAGTAGTTCCAAAGATGAGCGCGTTCAAACAAACAAACAAACTCTTCAGCTTTATTATATTAGTATAGTATAAACAGATTATATAGTATATATGCAAAAGCAATTCTGTTTGTCTGTTCGTAACAAACAGATAAACAGAGCTTTATGTCTGAGCAGCTGAACGTACACGGGTTAACATTGTCCTTGAGGACAGACATAGAATACTTTATCCAGGGTGATGTTCCCTTGGGAAAATTTTCGACATTCACGCGGGTAGAGCCGTGGGCAGAGCCGCGGGCAGAGCCGCGGGCAGAGCCGCGGGCAGAGCCGCTAACAGAGCCGCTAGCAGAAGCTAGTTTATTTATAAATAACCCAACAATCTACCTTCTGACACCATTATAAAAAATACTCCGAACTTTCTATGCTGAAATTACCTAGTAGAAAGAAAAACACAAGACCTCTCACGGAAATGAATCCTTTGTGTTCACTTACACTAACATCTTACCAACTATGCACTTCTAATTAATTAAGTCTTAACTATGGTAGGTAGGTGCTTAAGTAATTCATTAGGTACATAAACATTTGCTCCGGAATAGGGAAGTTTTTCTACCTCTTTCTACATCTTAATTCGCTTCCTAGAAAAGGCGGTGGAAAAAAAAACCGAAACATGTTTGTTTCGAATACATATAGATTGTATACAATTTAAAACAAAAAAGACGTTTCTCGTGTGATTTCTTCGTTTTTTGACACCGACTTCCAAAATTAAAGTTATTTTGTACTTTGTAGTGGTTTTTATTCGGAAGTCGGTTGTATTTTTTGTAAAAAAGATTTCTAATTTTTAAATTCCAACCAATCTATATCTAATTAGCTGTCTTTCTCCGAAGTTCTTCATCAAATCTTTAGGAAATTTAAATTGGACCATTTAAAAAGTATAAAATAATGTAGTTTTACTACTTTTTTTTACTTTTTTATATATATTCGGGCATAATTCAAAATTCTTTCTTCGAAGGAGGTTTATGTTTAAACCCTTTTGCCAATAAAACGGGCACCCAGATTTTGTTCTGTAACTTAAATGAATATTAAGAGAAAGAGGTTTTTATTAACTGGACGAAGTATTTTGCATGTATTTTTCTGATGATGATCCTGGCTGGAAATGTTCCAAATTTGAATTTTCAATTTTTTTTTAATCGTTTTAAATTTGGAACAGAAAAGTAATGATTCGTATTAAATTGCTTTATGAATGGCGCGAATTGTTGAAACTGTTTTAAAACAACAATTTTAAAACTTTTTGGTTGATTTAGTTTTATTAATTTTTATTTTTATTTTTTTGTTTTATTTTTTTATGTCAAATAATTGTTTTTAGTGTGTGTGTGTGTGTGTTGAAATATGGATTTTATCTGAAATAAATTTTTATTATTATTATATGCTAATTAATTCATTTAATTGTTATTTTTACATCCATTATCACTTTTTGGTATGGATGATAAAGCGATAAGGGCCGGCAAAATTATAGCGCTACTTGAAGAACGTTTTTCGTAAACTTACGTTTCTCCGCGGCTATATATGAGTCGTTCAACGGTCCAGAGGATTTGGCAACGGTATCAAGAAACCGGTTCGCTCAAAGAAGACCAAGGTCTGGAAGAAAACGATGCATAGAAGCACGACTTGACCGGTTTTTGGTAAGACAGGCGTTAAGAAATCGTAAGGCGTCTCATGTGGACCTAAAGAGCCTTAAAGAAGTAAGAGGAGTAGAAGTAAGCTTGTTGACGGTCAGGAGGAGGCTTTGACGGACGATATCAGCAATTACCGCCCGGTCCGGGGCCCGAAACTTTTAAGCGAGCACCGAGTTTGCTCGAAATTGTGCATGATGGACTCTGATGACTGGAACAAAGTATTGTTTTCCGATGAGGCTAGAATCTCTTTATATGGTGAGGATCGACGCCAGCGAGTGCAGCGAAGACCAAGAGAAAGCTATGCGGATGTGTGTTTTGAAGAAATTACTCCTTATGGTAGAGGTTCCGTTATGTTTTGAGCAGCAATTAATTCGACGGAGCGTACGGACTTACTTTTCACAGAAATTACACAGGAACATTAATTTCACACTGGTATATAACGGAAGTCCTAATTTCATATGCATGGGTATTCGGGGCAAGCAACTTGATCTTTTCGCAGATTATCTATCTGATAGATCTCAGTGCGTTTGTATCGGTGAGCACACGAGTGATGATCTTCAGGTGTCATATGGAGTCCCGCAGGGAAGTATACTTGGACCTACATTATTTCTATGTTACATTAATGAACTCTGTCAGCTTAAACTCCAAGACTGTTTAGTTATCTCTTATGCGGATGATACCACATTGACATTTGTGGGTAACACTTGGCCCACTTATCAAATCAGAAAAGAGTATACGTTATTTAGGGGTAATTATTGACAGTAAGCTTTCGTTTGGAGATCACATTCATAACATCTCTCAAAAAGTGCGTAAGCTTGCGTATATTTTTAGACAACATAGACACGTGGCAGATAACAAGACACTGATCATGGTTTACTTTGCCTTGATTCAATCTATATTGACCTATTGTATTTCCTCGTAAGGCGGCGCCGACAAAACAAAGTTACTAGAATTGGAGCGAGCCCAGAGGCTGATTTTGAAGGTTGCCTTCTTTAAGCCCAGACTCTTTTCTACCCGGGAGCTGTACCAGGAAACTGGAGTACTAACTGTTAGACAGCTGTTCATACTATCAACCGTCCTTCGACAGCATAACGATGCTTCGGTGTTTAGTCAAGAAATGATTAACACGAGAAGGCACTATTCCGTTTGCAATACCTATAAAACCAAAACCAGATTTGCACAAAAATTCTATAACTCTATCGGACCTAGATTATACTATCAAATTAATAAATCTAAGAATATATTTAATGATAACACGCGCGAATGCAAAAGAAAAGTGGCTTCATTGCCCCGAAGCATCCTTCGGGGCAAGCTGTTTTTTGGCTAGAGATGGTCACAGTCGTTATTAGGATTTTACATTTTTAACTTCTTAAATTAAAAACTAAAAAAATCTCCATGTCTTTTTGGTCAGATCTTGTAGCCATCCAAGAGACATGGCTTCTTCCCCATGACATATTGATGTTAGGAACCATAAGTCAAGACTTTGAATTTACTGGTAAGTCGGACCGTTAAGAGGCCTTGTGGGGGAGTGGCCATTCTCTGAAGGAAAGGCATGTTTGAGTCTGTCTCTGTTTTGGATTGTGATAGTAAACGGATTGTGGCCATAAAGGCAGCCATAGGCGAGCGCTCCATTCTTGTTTTTTCTGTCTACATGCCTACAGACTCACCAGAGAATTTGACTATTTTTACTGATGTATTGAGTGAGATAAACGCTATTGTAGCAAGTTATGATGTTGAAAATGTGTTTATATTGACGAGGGGTGAAAGGCTATTTGGTTTAAGCGACATCTAAGGCGAAATTGAGTTATATATATATTCGGAATCAGCGAATATTTCTCCGTTGAGTGATGCCGGATTCATCAAAATCAGAGCACTTCTTTGGCGTTTGAAACAATACTATTTTTGGGTTGTTTCCAAAGTGGCAGTGTATTAACGCGACGTGGATTTTGCATTTTTTTAAAAATTATGTACTTGAGCCATACAATCATAATAAAAACCGAGACATAAACCAGTTACCCTTTCCCAGATAAATAATTCAATAAGAGTTAAAGCGTTTTTCCTTTTTATAATTTTTATTAAGACGTAATTTTTATCATTTAGACTTCCACCAATTACACGGTATGATTCAAATTCAAATTCAAAAGTCATTTATTCAAATTAGGCTGAGTGCCAGCACTTTTTGAACGTCAAAGTTCTACATAAAGACAGTCCCCCAAAACGCCCGCCCGTCACCACTTCCTAGTGTTTTAGCTGGGAAGAAGAAGTGGCGCAACAAACTCCCCAGCAACACATCTGTCTGTTGAGTTATAAGAACTATCACTTATACAAAGGTATGTAAGTAGTCAGTATTCTTACAAAGAAAACAATACAACAAAGGTAACACGTAAAAACATAAAACTTAATAATTCGCTACTTGTAAGCTAGCACACTCCATTATGCCAGCATAAACAGACAAACTCAAGCATAAAAACAATATCAAATCAAACTAAGTAAGCCTCCAGACATGAAGGGTGTGCCCGCTTACACGTGCAGAGGGTAGAATATAATAAAAAGATCTGTGACTCGACGCCACAAGTGATAAACCAGGGCCATCAAAATTAAACATTAAGCATATAATCGTTATAACAATAGTAATAACCATGGCTAACAAGACGACCTTTCACCACAAGCAGCACCCGTTCACGAGCATAACGCAAAGATCAGCCATTACCCCCCTCGCCATATTTGAGGGAAAGAGGTAACCCGACCCCCGACGACGTCACTTAAACCATTTGTCCGTCACCCTAATACGACATAAAGCGTCGTTTAAGCCCTTTCAGCTGTATCTATTTTCCACGGAGGATGCTACTTAAACCAAGTAGTCGTTTTGTTTCAGATATTTTGTTTAGTCGTTAAAACATTTAGTCCTATTATTTTTTAAATGCATGTCGTTTAATACAGACGATAAAATGAAATTATGAATATTGAAACATTTTTCCAGTATTCATAAAAATACGAGTCGGTCTTTCAATCATTAAATTTTAATATGATATATTTCATTCATGTCATATGATACCATATTTATTTCATCTCCCGGTTGTTAAAAATCATGATCATTCAACCGGACTGCCGCGCGCGGGCGCTTCAGTCGAACTCCATAGTGCATCGAGAAGTGACGTGACGCGCAGTCACCGCCAGTGTTTACGTAAAACGCTCTTCGAAATCGAATCGTAAGTACTTTAATTTCATTATTTACGTAAAATTTTCAACTGAGATGAAATGTTATAAACTTTTTGTTTTTATTATTTTTACTTGGATTATGTTACTTATTCTATTGAGTAGGTAGTTGACATATTAATTTGAGAGAGTGATGGCAATTTTTGGTTATCTCTCGCCATTTATGTGCGATAGGTATATGTATAAAATATCAATATTATAAATATAATTATTCATTACTCGTATCTTTGGATGCATTTTAATTATTATTACAGTAGTTACACTTAGTTTGTTTATTGCAATAAAATTAGCCATATATAACATACACATTACTGTTTATCTTATCTAAAAGCTATAGATTTGCAGTTTATTTACGAACTATGTTTGTTAAGTACGTTTTGATGCTTTGTATTTTACTACTATTTAGCTCTAACTATTGAATATGATGTGACGACTCCACTTTAAAAGGTTCATCTTATGTATTTCCTTTATAATCACTATATTTAATATTTCAGATAAATATGAAGACAGAAAGACAGAAATTCTACAAACACAAAATCAAACGAATTAGTATTTCAAACAAGGATGATACATCTTCCGTAATTGATGAAAGCGACAAATCTACAGTAACAATATTAGGAAGTACTTCTTATCATGAACAAGTCAACGACTTAAGTATTATTCATTCGAGCAACACAGATCAAAAACCAGAAACCTTGTTTGATGACCGAATTGATTCAAATTATGAATCAAACTTTTATGCCAATACTGTGGATGAAGTAGGTATATTCTTTATATTTATAATGCTTGTAGTTGTAGCCATTTATTATGTACACTAACATAGTTATTAAGAATTAAATTTTACCTATTTCAGACAAAAATGACAGATGAAAATATACCTGATGATTTGAAAGACCGTGATGTAATTACAAACGAAGTAACGATTGAAGTGGAAAGAGAGGTGATTTTTTTTATTTAGGTAGTCACTTAATAATAAGTGTTATTTTGACTTATAAAAAACATAACTGTATAGTTTTATGAAAATCGTAACAAAAGATTTTACATAAAATTGTTTATTTTACATAAAGTAAGTTTTATGACAACCAATCTCAAGTAATACTTAATAAATAATACCTAATTATAGTTGATGCTTCTACATTGAGACTGATTTTACTCGATTATTATACAAAATATTAATACTTTAACTGTTGTTGATTAAGACTAACAAGTAAATAAATATACGTAATTGATGTTCCCATTGAGACTGTTCTATATAATTATTATTCTAAATAAATACTTTTACTGATGTTGTGTTGTGCGTATTTATTTATTTATTCAATATAAGCACCTGAGATTTTCGGTGATTGCGATATATCCAGGTTGCTTTAACAGCCATTGATAGTATTAGATGTAAAAAAATGTAACATCAAACGTTACAATTTCAATATTATATGTCACATAAGTAAATTAGCCTGCCAGTCATTTTAGTCCAAATTGGTAGTTGAGATAAATATCTTGCTACTATTAATTTTGGGCCACGTCACTTCATACTTTTTTGCTTACTCTGAAAATATACTGCGTCGTCGCTTAATTTTTTTTCCCTGTAGCCAATTGTAGTTATGAAGTCACTTAAATCTTTTTTCCATACTCTAAAAAAAAGGGATTTAGGCACTTCGTATTAAGCGACATTTATCTTTGAAATTAAAGGTGCGTTTTAATTGGTATTAACAACAACAAATTGATGTTTTTAATTGAATTTCAATCAAGTTTACCCCGTTCAAATAGCTGAAGAAGTTTTTTTGTTGTGATTTTTTTTCCAAAATGTCAAACTTTAAATGGCTCTCCTGTAAAGTTGCAAAAATATCGCTTAAACCAAATAGTCTTTCACCCCTCGTTGAGCGATTTTAATGCGCACCCCAAACAACATTTTTATAATGAATTGACGAACTTTTGTACGGACCAATCATGGCTGTGTGCTGATATTCAATTTCTAGGTGCTGAGCGAAATCACTACACATTTATTAGTGATGCGCATATTGCGCATGGGTGTAGGAGATCACTGTCTGGTATCTTTATCAGCTTGGCACACTGTTGTAGATGTAGGTATTAAAGGGGATGTTTATAACTCTGATCATTTACCCATCTATATTATAGATACGTGATTTGAGTATAGTAAGGTCAAAACTGGTGACTCAGACTGTGCCCCGTAACGTAATTTTATATGGGGTGAATGAGACTGTTCTGAAATTTACAGATACAGGTTTTTATGCGAAAGTAAATTGTGAGACATCGATTTCCCCCAAGAATATACAGAGTGCAGTCATGAGTCTTCAAACTCAAACTTAGGGCGTTTGCAATTTTCCGCTGATATATACACTCCAAAAAAAACGGGCACCTAGGGAAATTTTATAACGTCCTCCTTTTTTTAGTATTTTAAAAAGGAATCATTATTAAAAAAAAAACAACAACAAAACGTGCGTGACTTGGACTAAAGTAGGTAAAAGTTCCGTTTTTCGTTTTCGTATTCGGGATTTTAGAGGAGGTATTTTCAACTCTATGTTACTTGCTTCGACGAACATTAGGTAAATATAGTCCACTTATTCCGATCGCTGCTTATAACACACCTAATACTTATATACCAACCATTTGGTTAATTGCAATATTAAAATGTCGACATACAACTTTATCACACAATCCAGCTTTTCCAAAATGATTTAGAATCGGGAAAGAATCCCGAAGCATCGCCACGGGACGAGCGAACCCATACAATACAATATTTACAGCTACATGGCTCCAGGCATTAGTCCCTCGAAGTAAGTAGATACCAATCAATAATTTTATAGGTATTCGCTGTACCCATTATAGGCCTCAAGGGCTAAAACAGCCCAAAGCTAAGGAATAACAATTTAATTACATTCTGCTACAAAGGTACTTACACAACGTACTAGTTAGGAACAATATTTTTGCCCGTCGGTCATTCCGATTATGTTTTATATAAAAAGATAGTTTGTATTAAAATGTTTTACACTGACACCTTCGTTCACTCTTACATACTAACCATACTTAACAGAATAAATGCGAAAGTGTCTGTTTGTTTGTTACATTTCACGTCTAAACCGAAGGACAAATTTTGATGAGACTTGGTACTCGGATAGACTACGCCCTGTATCAGAACGTACATAAGTTTTACATAAGTATTAAGTTAAGTTAATATTATAAATGCAATAAATTATAGATTTTCAAAAAATATTAACACTTTTCACTCGAGCAAAACCGTAGGCACAAGGTAGTTGTAACATAATGCTATGTCGTCACTAGCATTATGCCGTGTGATCGATACAGATTTTGTACCAAATTTGTTGAACATAGGCTCGCGTGAAAATTTGCCAATAAGCATTAATGTCACAAATCAAATGCATTCGATTCAAATTGAATTTACTATTAGCAACAAAGGTATTGTTAGTCCATGGTTAGTGCTTTTGAATGAACCTCGAACTGGTTTGTACGTTATCAATTATCATGGATGTATTCATTTGAAACCTCTCTGTCTTAGGTTTCTTATTAGGCCCCTTTAAATATCTCCTTCTACAGGTTGAATCAAACTTAATGCGGCTTGAAACCTACGAGTCGCTGCGCAGTTAGCAATAACATATAACAGCGGGACTGACAGCAGTTCAATTTCACAGACCTCATGAACTTTAAATCGACCTATAATAGGCACACCACAATCCCCATAATCCTTTCAGAAGTTCTGAGAAAGAAACTACTTATAAGAAATTTTATCCGCCAGTTATTTGCTGCGCCTCTAGAATAAGATTAACCATTCGCCCCAGGTGAGATGGCCTAACTTAACATCAGACTTTCCCCAAGTCTGTATTATTTAACAATTATACCATCCTACCTACCATCTGTATATTTTAGCAGTAAACATCAGGTAGCATTTTGAGAATGTATTCATAAAAATACATAACAGAAAGGATTGGGACAATGGGGTCCTCATTTAGCATCTCTTGCAGGACGACTAAGTTCAGCAGCATATGCTGTTAGAAAAATCCGCCAATTAACAGATGTTGATACCGCGAGACTAGTCTATTTTAATAACTTTCATAGTATCATGTCTTACAGTATTTTACTTTACCGGTACGCTTTACAGCTCAACAACAACTACTACTCACATGGTTCAAGACCAAGAGCTACGCCAAGTGCGCTACGTCGAGGTCTACAAGTCATGTTTGCTACGCCGAAGTGTGCTACGGCTAGGTCTTCAGCTCCGGGTGAAGTGCGCTAAGCTAAGTGCGCTTCGCGAATTATGATACGCCAAATGCGCTACGCCTAGGTCTACTTACGAGTTATGTATACTATGGTTCTATGAGCAATATGTAGGTACTATGCTCATTGTTCTACCGTACCAAATGTTGCTGCGCCGCGTATGCTACACCTAGGTCGGCGAGCCAAGTGCCTAGCCTCACACGTACTTACGCCTACGAGCCCAAAGCCTCTACGTGAAACTCTGTTCACTCACGGTTTAGTATCGACGCAGTCGAGTATGACCCAAGTGTGCTACGCCTACGTCCGCCTGCGGCTACGCACCAATACACGCCCGGCGGCTACACTGACGGCTGCGCATTAAAATACACCAGGGGCTACGCCGTCAGCTACACAAAAATATGTGCCAAGGTTTCACACAATTTCCTAAAAGTACGAAAGAACGTACTTTAATCTTTTTTTGGGTTTAATAAGTATACAAGAACCTGTGCCAGTGGTTTCAACCGCTCGGCTGGTAAGAGTTTGACTCTCTTTTTATCGGCTCCTAAGAGTCGTAGCGAAATAGAGTAGTCCGAAATTTTGGCAGGTTTTCAGGCTAGAGAAATATTTTTGTACGATACGTATAGTGCTTCAAATGCTTTGAAGCAGAGGTGAAACCTTCCGTAAGAACTGGGCTAACAATGCTATAATATTTTTGGAATTCAATTAGCAGTTTCAAAGATTGGCGCGTACAAAAATACCGGACAAGTGCGTGTCAGACTCGCGCACCGAGGGTTCCGATGGAGTTCCGAGTATACATTACCTACAGAAGTTTATAAACTAAGAAAGCAAAACATAGCAGGTAAGATTGAAGGACAAACTTAACTTTGTTGTTGAACAAAATGTTCTCCCATACATCAATGTATGTCACGGTCAATTCTTCAACCGAAAATATAAGTTTATAATGATAAAACTACAAATTCCCAATTTTCAGACTTTTCCCATACTAGTACTTTAAAAATTTCATAACTCTACGTCAACGGGAAGTACCCTAGTTTTGATTCCCTTGCGAGCATCAAAACATGCGCCATAAACGGCGCATAAATGGCCTTATCTTTAGATTGCCTTGACTTTGAAGTCTTGACAGACGGACAGACAGACATACGGACAACAAAGTGATCCTATAAGGGTTCCGTTTTTGCGAACGAACTGTTCAGCTTTATTTAATAAGTATGCTAAAAAATAGTAGTCATTTTTAGTTTCCTAAAATAGTTTGAGTATAAAACTGGGCCAGTGTAACTGTTGCAGATCTCTGCCAGGGTTGCGGAATTTGTTCGAAAAAGCCACCCCGGGCCGAAAAATAATACCTCTAAGTTTGCTTATAAAAGGGATTTTACTTATTACTACGCAAGTCTGTGTGAGTTGGAGACATCTTTTTTCCTTAAAACTTCCATCATCTGAATTTATTTCAGATGTTTCGCTTTGCAAACTTTGGAGATAAGGATGCCTGGTTATTTAACCATTTTCTTTCATCAAAATTCAAACACTAGGGGGTATAAATGAATAAATAAAAAAAAAATTGTAATGTGCAAGTGCAGTGTTTTCACGTCGTTTGTCACTTCACGTCACGACCTAGTTACCCCACTATTTCATTCCCCAATTTCGGATGCGATTGCAATTAACCTGCCTATCCTTTGTTACAAACTATGTTCTGTCCGGTTCATCCGGATGCAGCTGAACACCAGTATTTTAAATAAAGCTACTGCCTAACAGATCTCCACAGTCCACTAACAGGGTAACAATATAACCCTTGGCAAGACTGGTGTCAGTTTTTCTGGATTCTGTCTACCCGAAAATACTGTAATTGCATTTATTAATTATTTTTAATAAATAAATGCAATTTACTCACCTTTCTCTCCTATTGGAGAACCATCGATAAAACTCCGATTTCAATGCAAGAATGTAATTGTAGAAAAGTTTCAAAAATCTCAATAATATTTAAGTACTAAGGGCCCTAGTGTATCTATATCGAATGCATACTTATGTCAAGTCCTTAAGAGTCGTAAAAAAACTACGTGTTTTCATATTGACAGTTCCTGAAATAAGCACCTATGACATAACGACAGATATACGAAGACACTCTCAAAGATTTTTTTCCCCTAAACTATTTTTATAGCTGAGTGTCATGATGGCCCAGACCGCCCATGCCCGAGGATGCAGGTTCCAAACCCGAAAAATATGTACCAATGCCTTTACACGTACTAAGTTAATCTTTTTAAAGACTTTACCTACCGAAATTCGCGCGATCATTGCTCATACTGGTACCTGTCCCACTAGGGGTTGTTTTCCTACAAACTTAATAACACGAATTTCAATGCCTTCGCGCAAGTGCAAGCAATACGTTAAAGAGCTTTTATCGCAATTGGATGAACGGAAAGGCAGCGCATTAAACTCGAAAAAGAAACATTGATTTTTATGCATAAGTTTAATCGGTTTCGAACTTTAAAATACTAGGAGGAAAATTTATTGAATTAAGTTTTGTAAGGACCCTTACTTACATAAATCAACTGTTATTTGTACTCCGTAAGGGTGGAATTAAAAATACCGCTAAAACACGTGAGTTATTTCTAACAAGAAGCCAAATAATTCAAGTTTCAGACTTCCGAAGGCTTTTTAGGCTTCCAATGGCCCTGAATCTATTTCACCTTCTTAGCAGTGGAATTTGCATAAAAGTTTTGTTTGGGTTTCAGTTATAAATCAAACTGTTTCCCAAAAGTTACTGGCACCGACTTAAATACAGATATACATTTTGTTTAATTCAAATAATTCAACAACACCTTTATAACGACGTTATTTAGACCAATCATAAAAGAATTCATTTAAATAAAAATTAATTCAGCGAGTCAGAAAACTTTACAAAAAACGCGCAGAGCATGTGGTCTTCAAGAAAATAGTCTTTAGTAAAACCCACATAAAAGCCCTCAAAACACAAAAAAATACGAAACGCAACAAAACAACAGAAAATTAAAAAAAAGATGGAATTACAAACTATAACTCACCTTTCTCCCGTACGGGTGGACGTGGAACGGAATAACTGCGGCGGTTGAAGATCGGAACTTCGCTAGCGCTGGGATGCGTGCGTATCTCGCGACCGTTCGGAGAGCAATGTGGCGCGGTGGGCACTTGGCGGGTTGGCGCGGCTGCTGCGAGGGCTGACGTCCCAACGCCACTAAGTAGACAAGTGCAGAAGGACTTCATAAAACTAGGATCATATTCAGGGTGTGTCGTAGCGTGTGATACACCAATCAAACGAAGCTATTCAGCCTACGTCGTATCACGACGAGTTTTGTAGCGATCAACTGCGTCACGACACGACACAACACAACACATCACTATAATAAGATCCCGACTTAAGACACACCCTAGACATACGATTAGTTGGGGATACTCGTACAGGTACAATCAAAACCTAATGGTGGCTCGATTCTCGCACAACACTAGGCGAGTCGCTGTAAAGTAGCAAATTTATGTGACAAAGGGGGTAAAGTGTGAAGTGCAGCGCAGCATAAATAAAATGTCACGAACGTTGAACAGATCTTTATATTGATGTATACAGCCTCATTTTCATCACTATCCTAAGCGCCTCCAGTTATTAATCGAAGTTTCAACCAAAAAAAGTCAACCAAAGACACAATTTACGCAACAATGAAATCTTGAAAAATCAGAATAGGTATCTGTTTCAGAATAGCTTTATTCACATACCTGGATAAAGAGAAAAAGAAAAATAAGCGTCTCTGAGCTAAAGCGCGGACGGCAGACAGACCGACATGGGGAAACTATTAGTATTCCTTGTTGACTACGGAACCCTAGAAAATCAAGAAGAAAATGTAGAAAAGGCTGTTCCGCCTTTTCCACCGTCCGCGCTTTAGCTCAGAGAAGCTTTTTTTATAAGGATGGGAAATCATCAAATGACTTCTTCCGCTCTGGGTGGAGCGGAAGGGCGTGTCAGACTCTTACTGACTAAAACCCATCTGTGTTCCTTTTCAAGCCCTTTGCGTTCCAGGGCCGTGGTGGCTCTTTCTGTTCTCCTATGCTGACATCTCTTTGAGGCTCGCGTGGAACACAACGCGCTATCGACCCGGGCCTGGTCGTGATCGGACAGCGAGCCATCCAACGCTCGCCGTCCGCAGGCCCGCGCCTGCGGTGGCCGGGGATCGCCCTGCGACTCCCGACGCCCCGGGCGTCTTCTCCTGTAGCAGCGGTTGGGGCGAAAACCTTGCCTTTCCCTCGCGCGGCCCGCCTCTTTCTTCGCTAGCATTACTGCTTCACAGAAGGAGGTGACCGCTTCCCAAGCATCCACGCTCCGGACCATGGATTAAACCAGGGCCGGACGCGAGAGGTCACTGCCGCCGATTGCCTCGACGAGGACACGGCGGTGCTAAGCCCAAGTAGGGCAGACAGTAGAGCATACGGTGGAGCCGTATGCTCTACCGTGTCCTCCGGGCGATAGCTCAGAGACGCTTAGCACTAGAAAGTTGGAATTTAATATGGTTACCTATACATATATTAATCACGCCGACTAAGTGGTAAAATAGAACCCTTATAGTGTGGGTTGTCGTTGGATTTATATTAACATATTGCAAAAACCGCTTTAATACTGTCGGGAGCAGCCCAATTTTTGAACAAAAATATCGGCACGACTATCAATCATTTACGAGCTTCGGCTTTAAAATATTAGATAAGTATTACTAATATTAATCCTAACTTTATCTATGTATTTAAAACTGGCCAAGTGCTGGTCGGACTCGCGCACGAAGGGTTCACTACCATTATTTATAAAAACGGCAAAAAAATCATGTTTGTTGTATGGGAGCCCCCTTAATTATTTATTTTATTCTGTTTTCTAGTATTTGTTGTTATAGCGGCAATAGAAATACAAATCTGTGAAAATTTCAACTGTCTGACTATAACGGTTCATGAGATACAGCCTGGTGACAGATGGACAGACGGACAGACAGCGGAGTCTTAGTAATATGGTCCCGTTATACCCGTTTGGGTACGGAATCCTAAAAAAGAACGCCTATTTCTCCTGGTCACGCTATAAGTTGAGAACGGCTTGACCGATTTGGCTAATTCTTTTTGTTTTGTTCGCCAGATTACAGGGAAGGTTCAGAAACAAAAAAAAATTGGTAGGTAGGTAGGGTAAGTACGAAGGTATTTGGCGTCTGCCTTCAATGGACACTGGTACCAGAGTCCCATATAAAAACAAAACATATTTTCATATTCCTAATTCAAATTCTCTTTTACTTTTTGCCAGACGCTCCCAAGGGGCTATCTTGTCTGCCAGAGACCTGGAGCCAAAGAGATCCTCCTGATAGGGTAGGGTAGGTAGAGTAGGGTAGGTAACGGGAGGTGACGGGAGCGAAGCCACGGACACAGCTTATATACATATATAAAAAAATGAATCCCTATTTCCCTTAGTCATGGCATATATACTTTTTTGTTTTGTTTGTTATTGTCAGGAGATGGTTTTTATGAAAGAAAATTTTGAAAAAACATGTACATCGGGGCGATGTTGGGTCGGGCCACTGGTAATATAACAAATGCGAAAGTGGTTTTGTTTGTTTGTTTCCCCTTCACGTCGTAACGGCTGAACGGATCTGGATGAAATCTGACCTTGGAATGCGGGTAGACCATGTCCTGGAATAGGACATTGGATATTTTTCATCCCGATAGTATGTTCAGTTAACGGATTATATCCTATCGAGCGGGTTTTAATTTTTTTACATATTTCATACAGGATAAAAAGATAAATCTCAATACGCCTCTTAAACATAGTTTGGGCTCGTGCTGTACATAGCTATGTAGGTTTCGCCCGTTGTACGAAACCGAACTTCTATTCGTACCTCTTTAGTGGCACCACTACCCGCCGCTTTCCCGCGCCGCTAGGGTTGCCACATCAAGGGGTCCTTCTCCCCACGACTTTTAACAAAGAACTTTTTTCTCTATGTTTACCAAGGACCTAGTTATAACATTGTAATTCTACGGTGTGTACTAACTTGAACTAAGTTCGTGGCCTTTAGTTTGTATAGATATCATATACGTTATGGTTCCTACAGTGAGCGACAATATTCGATGAGCAAGTACAATCAATTAAAAGTCGTGAACATCTAAAACATCAATTATATAGTCACTGAAAGTTCAGTCAGTGTAACCAAGAATACCTACCAAGTTCGATTAACTTTCATAAAATTGTTATTCTAATTCACCGACTTCTTTTGTTTTTTACGCACATGGTGCACTAAATACGTTATAAAAAATATTGAAACCAAGCCAATACGGCATAGGGTCGTGCAATTTTGACCATTGTGTTCAACGCATTAGATTATTAATTCAATTAATAAAATATTGTTTTGATAAAGCAGGAAAACTGTTTTGAATTTCGAATTAACTGTCGTCCAGAATTATTTGCTAATAGAAAGGAGTACAGAATATCCGAAAACAATATAATATATAATATGTACGAACTTTTTGAGTGCCGAAGTTTATTCGATTTTGTGTAATTTTTCTTTTAATTTAAAATAAAATGAAAAATTACATAAAATCGAATTTTGTAACATTTATTTGTTTACCGCATTTTGTGGCCAAGGCTATTTGTTCAGTGACTTGTGTTGTTTAAAGGTGTTGACGACTTTTGGAACTTGCGCCTACTTTTACCTATACCAAAAATAGTTACACAACTCTTTTACAAAAACTTAAGTTTAGACTTAGGTTTGTGTAAAAGAGTTACGTGTAAAAGGTAAAATGGCGGTCTCATCGCTGACAGCGGTATCTACCAGATAGCCTATGGATGGAATGAAAGAACTTTACTGTTTACCGATTGTTTAACTGTTTGCATTTGAACATAACTGAACAAGACTAGCCAAAGGAAGCAAGGCCTACCTACCTTTACTCGAAGCTTGGTCAAACTAGATAACACCAAAGCACTCATTTAACAAAAATAAAAAAGTTTTGGTTTTTCTTTTATTTAAGCTTATATTACTTTATAATAAAAATAACTAAAAAGTTAAAAATAATTTAATTCTGATAGGAATTATACCATTTTACATGTACATTATATCCCATTTTTTAAATAAAGGCGCGTTACACCTTCTTTATTTCTCTTGCCGACAAAATGTAACACGCTTATTTAAACAACTTATATCTATTTATTTAGCAGTACTTGTTAACTTACAAGTCCTGCTAAATAAATATTTAGATGTAAGTTCATGTTCAAATTTGTTATGTAATCTCTGAAGAAGACCTGATAGAAAGCGATGTCTGTGATGGAGCGAGCGTGCCCAGAAGATGCCTGGCAGAGTGTTCCACGCTTTGGCTGTGCGCATAAAAAATGTGGATGAGAAGCGCTCAGTACGACTAGTCGGAATATCGACCGTGTGCGGATGGTACCCAGCAGCACGTCAGTACTCCGGTAGTAAAAGGGCGATGTTGGGATCAGGTCGTGGAGTTCCTGCGCAAACTCTCCGAAGTACAGCCTGTAGAAGTTCGCCAGGCAATAGGGTTTGGGTCCCGGGACATCTCGTGTTTCGAAGTCCAGGGAATTCCCGGGACTTTGATTGTAGGCTGTCTCGTGTCCCGGGACTTTGAAATTGTCGGGAATTCCCAAACCCTACCAGGCAAGCAACACTACGCCGATGTGCCAGACTGTGAAACTTACCTACCAAACCAGTCTCGTCGCCCCTTTTGATCTGCGTTTCACCGAATCCAATGCAGCAAGCTGGTATTTTGCTGAGCCATCCTATAAGTGGCTGTGATTTCAGCCACTTATCGTTCCTGTATGGAGTTTTCTCCATACAGGAACGGATTTGTGCTTTGTACAGACTCAGAAGCTGTCCAGATGTGAAGCATCGCCTCACCTTACTTAGTATACTCAACTTCTTGGCTGCAGTCGGCGCTTTTGACTCGATGCTTGAGCCGAAGTTGAGATTAGACAACTCCATGCCCAAAAGCTCTAGGCAGTCGTTAACAGGTACAAACGCACCATTTGGCAGTAAAAAGACACGCCTGTGTTTTCAGAGCATTATATTTGATCAGATTTTCGTTGCCCCACTGGGAAATGAGATTTAAGGTCAAATTCATTTGCTCCACCATGGCCTCCCTAAGAGTAGCTGTTTCTTTTCTGATGGCTCTTGTCCTGGCTAGGTATAAATAATAAATGATATTTATTTTGCAAGTAGATTAAACATAACACTTTTACACGTCAATCTTTTTTAATCATTTTAAGGGTTTATACGCCCTATGTCAGATACGCAAAATGTCAGACACGCATATTGTCAGAAATCGCATATTGCCAGATACGCAAAATGCCAGAAACTCAAAATACCGAATTCGCAAAATGTCAGAAACGCAGAATGCCAGATACGCAAAAAGCCAGGAACGCAGAATGCCAGACACGTAGAATGTCAGATACGCAAAAAGTCAGGAAGGCATCAGTTACTTACTCTATTGATATTAACAGATTTTTTTAAATACACTTCTGGACACATCTATTGGCCCACCTTAGAGTTTAGGTTTCGATGGCCCCTACCGAAATATGATTGCTAGATTGAACAAAAACTGTTGATGCAGTTTTAAACCTGATACATTTTACCATCTTTTTCGATCGTATTGTTTTAAATTTGAATTCAGAATACCATACGACATGGAGCTACGCCTAACAAGTCGGATATGCGCCTTGTTAAAGGCAATTGATTTTTGAATAAAAAACATGTTTTATCAAATAAAGGTTTAATTTAATAACGCGTGTTGCCTCCATGGGCATCTACCACAGCTCTCATACGATTAGGCATAGAGTTTATCAACCGCTCTATGCAATTTTGAGGGATCATCTCCCATTCCTCTTCTATGGCAGTTTTCAACTCCTGCATCGTCTGGGCAACTGGCTGACGAGCCCTAACACGTCTTTTTAGCTCGTCCCACATGTGCTCAATGGGGTTCATGTCTGGGCTTCTGGCTGGCCAGTCCATAACTGTGATGTTCACATCCCGAAGATATTCCCTGACGATGCCGGCCGCATGGGCTCTTGCATTATCATGCATAAAAAGGAAATTTGGGCCCACATAGTCCGCGTATGGTATCACGTGAGGTTCTAAGCACTCACGAATGTACCTTTCAGCATTTAATGTTGGCAGCCGTGGTCCTGTAACAACCTCAAGTTGAGTTTTGCCGCTCGCGGATATACCGCCCCAGACAGTCCATGAGCCACCGCCATAAGCAACCCTCTCTTCAAAGCAGCATTGTGCGAAACGCTCTCCCTTACGTCGGTAGACCTTCTTCCTTCCATCATTGCCATGTAACACAATTTTAGACTCATCAGAAAAGAGTACACGGCTCCAATCTTGCTGTGTCCAATTTAAATGACTGCGTGCGAAATGAAGGCGCGCTGTTCGGTGGGCTCGCGTTAGTTTGGGCCCATTAGCTGGCTTGTGTGGTACCATATCGCGTTCTTTTAACCTTCTCCGAACAGTTCGAGCGCTCACAGATACTCCGTGGAAGTCGCGAAGTTGGTTTTGTATCTCAATGGAGGTAAGGTGACGATTTCTCAAGCTGGTCGTCACGATGAATCGATCCTGCCTTTCAGTTGTGACCCGAGATCGTGGCCTTCCTTGGCGACGAACAAAGCCGCCAGTCTCTAGGTACCTCCGATAAACATTTCGGACCGCAGATCGACTTAAATTAAGTTGAGCACTCACGTTTCTTTGGCTGTGTCCGGCCTGAATAAGTGCCACAGCTTGGGCGGCGACTTCAGGTGAAGTATCCATAGATTATTGATAGAACCTCACCTTAATGTTAAGAATAAGTAATGTTTGTTGCAAAACCAAAGATATCAATCACTTTTTCAAGAATTAAATCCAAGTAAACCAATAAAACCAAGTTTTCTTAGTATTCGATTGTTTGATATCAACAAACAGGCTCCAAATTGTCTTTTGTTTCTTTAAATTCTGTGTTCGAAATTCAAAAAAAGACTATTGAATGAAATTGTGAATGTGCCAGGTTCAAAACTGCATAAAAACTTTTTGCTCGACCTAATATAAAATTTTAGCTAGGACCAAACGAAACTGAAAATACAAGGTGGGCCAATAGATGTGTCCAGAAGTATATATTTTTGTTATAATCAATAATTAAAATTACTCTCTAAAGTATTTTTCTAACAATGATTACAATGATACTCTTTATTGTATTAATGACATTACCACAATAATAAGTTTTGCTGATTGTATTTGTTAAAATTACAATGTTATTGTTTACCAATATATATAATATGGTATTTTATATATAGGCAGATGATTAAAGAACAGAAATCAGAGAATGGTTTTTTATTGACATCCTCTTCCGACATCCTCGAAATGTCGTTCACCTTTTCATGAAATCATGGCAATATGCGTATTTGGCATTTTAAGTATCTGTCATTCAGCGTTTATGGCATTTTGCGTATTTGTCATTAAGACTTTCTGACCAGACCATTTGCGAATTTGACATTTTGCGATGTAGTCTGTCGATCTGACGATATGCGTGTCTGATATTTTACGTATCTGACATAGGGCGTATAAACCATTTTAAGCTAGATGAGGCCGGTGTTTCCTAGCTGACTACCCTGAGAAGAAACACCGAAACAAACTCAGAGTTCAAAGTCTCTTTTAAAGTCTATGCAATCTGTACTGATCAAATCATATGAGAACCATGTAGGTTAATGTCTGAGATGGTCTTTTTTGGAAAGTGCCACACAGATTTGAGTGGACCTGTCCAGACAGTGCATGCATGTGTCAGTTATCGTGTAGCTCAAACTTAGAACTTTAAGGAGCTCAACGATTTGACGAACAATGCCAAAGTAAGGACATTTGGGTAGGCCGCTTAAATAACTCAAACTGCCAGACTAACTCAAATGAAACCCTGATATGGCGAGCGATTTACATAGTCCTTACATTCACAACACGTTATATGAGAACCTTGCAGACCAGTGTCTGAAATGATCTTTTGAGAAAAGAACCACACATATATTTCTGAGACCGTGTTGCGTACCCCTGAGGAACATAAACATAAATAGCCATATGATCGGATGAGCAGCCGTCTCTGGCAACTTTGATCGATCGCTCACTCAGGAAGTTGGAAATCCAGTTGCAAAAGGCAGCAGGGATGCCGAACGCGGGAAGCTTACCCAACAGACTAGTATGCCAGACCCTGACAAAAGCCTTTGAGATATCAAATGACAGCCAGGGCTTCTCCTGGTTTCACTATTGCCTCGCCCCGGCAATGCACATACACTAAAAGATCCCCAGTTAACCGACCACGACGGAAGCCATACATAGAGATCTCCGGCATTGAGTAGCCACAGTGAGGTATGTAAGATGGTGTATAAGAGGCACAGGTATTAAGGCGTGAATTTGGCAAAGATTGAGGCAAATAGGTTGGCCTCCTCTTGAACGGAATGAATTAGCGTTCCATCAGACTTCAGCATAGGAGGCAGCGAAGGACGGAAGAAGAAGTTCGTTACGACCGATTTAGACAGGTACCAGAACTCGAAACACGCCATCCGTAACACCCCTTTGCAATCCTTAACAACAGAATTGTACGCTCTTTTCATTGTGCATTCAAATGTTTCCGACAAGGGAGTATGCACTTTGATGGTACTTGGTAGTACTTCACATTTTACGTTGTACCTACGCCTTGCTTATTGCGGATTTTTCGGTTTTCCGGATTTGTCGGAATTTCGGTATCTGATGATAGCTATTTGACTTTAAGCGACTGGTTCTGGTCGATCTTTCACCACCAAATGTTTTTTTATTGAACAGGATGACCATGATTTCAATACATCAGGATGTCTAGTATACTATAAAAGCTATCATATATCCATCATCATATTCCATGTCAATCACTTTTTAATATTTCAAGTGGTATATCAATCTGTACATCAAAAATATTTCCAAAAAACCGGCCAAGTGCGAGTCGAAAACGCGCGCAAAAGGTTCCGAACGAATATTATTTCTTTAACTAATTAATTTAAAACCACAGACTTTATAGATGGTCTGTTATTTATAAGTATAGAACGTTGTATTTTCTGTGACTTAAATTAAGTTGCAACATGTACCTACCTCGTTGAGGCAACTAATTATGTAGCTAATAAAAAACAAAACCTTCTACTGGGATAAAGGTACTCCAGCAGAAACTGTTTTATCAAATAACTAAAAAACTATCAGCGCAACTGAAAATCTTCGCAACAATTACAGAAGCTAGAGAACGAATTATCTCTGACAGTCAGAAGACAATTGGCGACAAGTTTTTCTGGAGTAACGCATGCTTCGGAGATAAGGGTTCGGGGGTAAGGGGATTGGTTAATTTTTATAAATGTTCACAAGAAATCATCTTTAGGTGGTTATTAGTAGTTTAACCAGAAGCGTATTTAGGTAGGCTTAGGCCAAGAAGGCCAGAGAACACGGCGCGGCATACGCTGGCAGAGTGTGCCGCTTGGGAGGAGCCGCGTCGTGCTCTCATCTCTGTGGTAGGCAGAGACCTCTCGCTGTCGGCCGTAGTCCGTTCTATGGTCGGCGGAGAGGATTACTGGGACGCGGTGGTCTCCTTCTGCGAGGCAGTTGTCGCGCAGAAGGAGGCTGCGGAAAGGGAGATGGAAATCTCGACCGCTCTCCCGGCCCGCAGCAGGGACATCGGGCGTCGGAGGGGAGCACACGCTGCCCTTTTCTGGCCCCCCTAACTGGGTCCTGGAG
>NDFZ01005283.1:313186-340920 GCA_002192655.3 Mamestra configurata
TGGGTCCTGGTGGTCCCGTCCATCCGGACCTGAGGTGGCGGCGCGTGGTGTTCCCGTGGGCCCCTCTGACGTAGGGAGGGGAGTCAAACACCTCACTCCCCCCGCTGACGCGAGGTGGCCCTCAGAGGCGAGCCGGCACCAGCCGGGGATTACGGAAATCGCACCCGTTCCCGCGATCCCCGGCGTAGGTGGGAGATGGAACGACGGGGTGGTTTTCGTCAGTAAGAGTCTGACAGACCCCTCCGCCCGCCCCAGGGCGGAGGACATCCATGAGGATTCCATCCCGATATCAAAAAAAGAAAACCCAAGAAGGCCATGGCCATCCAGAGACTGATCTCGGCAAGCGTTGCTTCGACCCGTGCAGCTGTTAATATTTAGCCATGACGTCCCCAATATACGCTAATGGTAGGCAGGTATTTAAAATAAAGAGAAAATGTACCTGTTTAAATAACTTACATTTATTTAAGTTGTTAGTCAATAACGTAAATACCTAGATTACATCTTAAAATAATTTTGTTTTGTATTTCATTGAACAAAAAACCGGAAAGTGCAAGTCGTACTTGCGAAATTAGTGTTCCGTACCGAATAATTTCATCTGTACTGATGCGTCTAATGAAAGAAAAAACATGGTACATAGTAGGTTGAATATATATAAATATATACTTATAAATATTTAAAAAACTAACATTTAGCAGTAGCAAGTAACGAAACTATCAAGAATACTATTTCAATTCTACTATATTTACCTTACCTAAACGATTTTAAAAAAATCATGGTATTTTTTCAGATTGTCTGTTCTTTCAGCGGAACTAGGCGGATATCAGTTTTCTTAATTAATTTTGCTTTTATTCGATAATCCACTCATTAATGCGGAAACCTTTTTCGAGTCTCAATATTCTTTTGAATACACAAACAGTAATTGCGGGTAATCACATTGTTCCATTCTATTACATCTGTATAAATTATTTCGACTTTTAGAGAACATCGTCTCTCACAGACGGACGGACAGAAGGACACCGAAATGAGTGTCCCGTTTTGCCAATTTTAACACGGAACACTAATTTGAAAATCTTACAGGAGCTTAGATTATCTTAAAACTAGTTAAGTTAAAGTTTTTAACAATTAATTATAACGACGCGCAGCGAGTCTGCATCAGCCATGTCAGTTTCACATCTGGAAAAAGAAAAGAAACACTTTAAATTTTACGCTCAATTAAATAATACATGTATATTTACATTTGTTGTCAGCGTCGTTAGTGGGCCTACTGGGTTCGATTTCCGGGTTTTCCATTTACAATTTATCAATACTGACAATATGGGAATAGGTTCATCCCCAGATATAGGTATAGGCACGCTCAGCTAGCGGCTTGCTAGATAATTGTTAGGTATATCTTATGATTGTTATCTTTTTTACTTTGTGTTTTGTTGCTGTTGTGTTGTGTCTGTATCGAATAAATGTTTTCTATTCTATTCTATTCTACTGTTACACGAGACTCTTCTTCTTAAACATATCGGTCGAAAAATGGGTGCACTACCTTATACTCGTAGTACACCCACATCTCTCACCCACTCACGCCTGTTTTATGTTGCCTCGCCTGATTATGTTTTGTTATAGTAAGTATATTTTAATATGGCACTACATTTTTAAAAGGTGGCAGGAGGAAGTAGCTTTACCGCTCTTTTTAACGTAATTTTTTTTTTCACTTGGTGAATTGGTTGCTATACAAAGAACCGTGAAGAAGTAACCTAATGTAAAATATTCGTGCTAGGCTCACTGAACCCATGTTAATAGTAGCCAGTCGCGATTGGTTTCTTATTAGGAAAAAAATCATTCAAAGTCAAGAATTTGATTTTAGCAATAATACTATATTTTCTGAAATCGGGTTCACTCAGGGGCTTTCTGAGGACTAAAAGTAGGGAACGCTAATCGTCCTACACTGTATTTCACAATAAGATCTTTTGCCCGATTTCTGTGGTTTTTATCGGTCATTTATCTGTCCGTTAACGCTATTTGTCATAACGCCATTGGTTGGTTAGTGGTTCACGGAAAGATACCTAAATGACCGATAAAGTACCTCAGAAACTTGGCATTAACTACGTAATTCACTGTGTTACTTATAGCTCTGTTTATTCCGTAGAAAGGCGTGAAATTATATCTAGGTAGAGTCGAACAAGTTATTTGGTTCGCGGGCAAAAATTATATTTACGAGTTTCTTTTCACTATATTTCCATTTTTCCATGTTCATGTGTACCATCTTAATAACGTTTTATTATTATGGAGAACTTATTTAACTGCCAAGCCTTTTCCCTGGTGCTCTCCGAGGCACGGATGAGCCACGACCCACGCGTTCCTCTAAGATTATGAAGAGTGATGTTATGAAATGACTACTCAGAATCAGAACACACATAGGTATTTGCTTAAAGTTTAGTAGTTGCTTGTGGTTTCAATTAGCACAAAACTAACAAGTGTAGGGAAGAACAGTGCAGACCCTTCCCTGGTAATGATCGCCGGGGTGGTTTTAGTGAGCTAAAGATCCCACACTCCCCAAATTTACCTCCAAAATTCCAGTAGGCTTTTGAAGGTTTACCCCCGAAATCAAAGATACTTACGTAGCAGCACGTGACTCCGAATTTCCGTTGCTTCGGACAGAGGTTGGCGCCCAGGAGCGGGAAGTTCTCAGGGTCACAGTCATCAGAGCGCACGCACAGACCTCCTTGCAGCACACACGGCTCCTCCAACTGGATTACTGAAACGAGACCATTCATCATTATTAGCAAGGTACTCCAAAATTCTTGACGAGATGGGGTTTATAGACTCGTCGGATACCAAGTGTAAGTGCGGTGCCCCTGTTCAGAATATAAGCTACACATTGGAGTGCCCCAAGTGCCCTTCACCTATACTTCGGGCGATTCAATAAATGCCACCGATGCTGCTATCAACATTGTCACCTACTGGGCCAAAATAATCGTAGAGTTAACCATTGACTCAAAAAGGAGAAGTTACTCTAGTAGTCTATAACCAGATTGGGTTTCTAGTATAGGTAGTCCTACTGCAACTAAACTTGGTCGCTTTTCAGAAAGCACATAGTCACTCAAAGGGCAATGGGCTATGCTCGGAGTTTTCATGCGTTATAGAAAAAGTACATTGCTCCCAAAACAGAACGGATGATCGATGTAGCGCAATGGTACTGGCGTAGCAACGAAGGCACAATGTTAGGTCTCCCACAAGATGGACCATTCAACATCAAATCAATCAAAAGTCATTTATTCAAACTAGGCTGATAATCATCTCTTTTTGAACGTAAAAATTAACATGAAGACAGTCCCTCAAATCGCCCAGCCAGTCAGTACTTCCTAGTGTTTTAGCTGGAAAGAAGAAGTGGCGCAACAAACTCCCTAGCAACTATCTGTCTGTAAAGTTTGAAGAACTTGAATTTACAGAATTATAAAATTAAACATTTTGTGAAAATAATATTTATATTTATAATAATATTTATATATAATTAATTTACATATGACATTTACTAAATGTTATTACTTTTAAGTAAAAACATTTTAGTAAATGGCACATGCCAGCTAGCACATTATTTATGCCAACAACTAAATATAATAAGTACAATAATAAAAATAAATACATAGTAATGAAGTAAGCAAAATCAAGAGCAATCAAAAATGAGCCTCCAGGCATATAATAAATGGCGTACCCGCTTGCATGTTTAACGCAGGAATTTTACCATAAGCTGTGACCCAAAGTCATAACTTCACAAGTGATAAACTGGAACATCGCAGTACAATTAATAAACGGGCACCCTTTCACGAGCGTAACGCAAAGATCAGCCATTACCCCCTCGCCATATTAGAGGGAAGGAGGTAACCCGATCCCCGACGCTACCACAAGCAGCAACATTCAAGAGAGCATGACGAACTTGCTGCCGGTTGACCAGAAAAAAAATATCAATCAATTTGTCGAGATCGCTAGTTAAGGATGATGAATGAATGAGAAGATTATGTCAATAAATAAAAATTATGTAAAACCAAATGATCTACACGGTCAGAATAATAAACAATGATTGCATCCTATGTCATTTATAAAAGAACATTCAGCCGTCTACTAGGGCCAGAGCCTGCCAGGGTTGCGGATTTTTTCGAAAGAGTCACCGCGGCCCTGGAACGCAAAGGGCTTTAGAAGGAACACGGATGGGTTTTAGTCAGCAAGAGTCGGACACGCCCTTCCGCTGAAGAGGAACCCAGAGCGGAAGAATTCATTTGATGATTTCCCATCCTTAAAAATAAAAAAAGCATTGTCTTCTGTTCAATACAGCGACCAACTATTCTTATCGTTTAAGTTGTCGTTGCTAGAACAGAATGCTTTCGAACAAATGTCACGTTCGCTTTAAATGCAAGTCTAGAAAAGAAAGAGTAACTTATTATAAAAACGGATACCGAGCCCCACAAATTACCTTAGGAAGACGGTGGAGAGGAACATGTATTCTGTGCTTATTTCTGGTGTTAAAGCTATATTATATAATGTATATTTTGCCTGATAAATTGTATGTTAGTATAAATTAACTAGGATGCAACCGTGAAAATAACTATTTCTTTAGGAACTTCACGTTTTGGCGGCGAGACGGGAACCACAAAGGCGACGGGAACCACAAAGGCGACTAACGATAATGGTGAATAGAGATGTATGGAAGAGGAACACATACTGAACGGACATCAAATAAATTCGAATAATGATGGTAATACTTCTCATTTGTTATTTAAAGTTTTTTAGGAGTAATCAATGTCTATTGAAATGTTGAAACGCCAGTGACCAGGTAGCATTGTAGATATAATCAAGATACCTACTCAAAGTTGGCAAAATATTTAGTAACATTGAACCATTTCGTATTTATTCGTACTGTGGGTATAATATCCACAACATAGGTAAATACAGCGGTCGCAATCATAAGTAGACATCATTAAAGATAATTTAGCAACAAACAGCTAACAGTAGGTAATCCGCAAAAAGGTTATCAAGAATTGACCCGAATGTTGTTATCAAACTTTCTCCAAACATCATTTGAGACAACATTGCACAAAGCAAAACACATAAAGGCTCTAACACACTATACCTACACGAGAATCGTGCGTGCGTGCCGTCCTTCCTTTTTTTAAGTAATTGTAATTTAGTATATAATAAAATCACCCAAAGGGCAATGGAGAGAGCAATGCTCGGAGTTTCCTTGCGTGATCGAATCAGGAATAATATCCGCAAGAGAACCAAGGTTAACTACCGTCATAGCCCGAAGGATCGCCAAACTGAAGTGGCAGTGGGTAGGGCACATTGCTCTCAGAATATATGGTCGATTGGGCCAAAAAGTTTTGAACTGGCGACCGCGTACCGGAAGACGTAGCGTTGGAAGGCCTACCACAAGGTGGACCGATGACTTGCGAGTAGCAGATGGATGCGAGACGCACAGGACCGGTTGTTGTGGCGACAATTGGGGGAAGCCCTATGTTCAGCAGTCTTTCGGCTAATATGATGATGAAAATAAATAAATAAATTTCATGGATATAATTATAATCCCCGGAGCGGGTGAATCATGCTGGTCTATCAGACTCTTACTGACTGTTCTGCAGCTACCTTTGGCTGGGGCGATGGAGCGCTTGCGCATTTCGTTACGCTTCCCTAGCCCAGTATTGGCCCAGTGGCCTGCAAAAATTTATACCGCCGCCGCCGTCTCGTGCCTATCTGTTCAGGAAACAGACTCCCCAAATCTGTCACCCGCAAGCCATTAAACATAGCCCTTGCAAAACCAAGCCAAGGCTACGAAAACGCTGCAACCACTACGACACTGCTACGAAAGCTCTAAAATACTACGATAAAATTACGACACTGCTAAAAATCGCTACATTATTACGACAGCGCTATGACACTGCTACGATTTTACGATGAAGCATACCTTCACTGTCTAGTATGCAGACCCATATAAGTCTGTACAGTGGGCTTATGGACAAATCCATTTACGATTACAAAATTAAGGTCATTTTACCATAGAAATCTAAAGATTACAATTCTACTCATTAAAGTACTAGTGGTTGAATGATTAGGTCTTATCAGTCAACCACTAACATTCGATTTGAGCAGTAAAATCAAAAGGCATTTGATTTCAAGTCTCTGTGATGACACCTGATTTATCATGACTAACGACTTTCATTCCCTATTTGACCCCATTGAGAGTGGGACTTCTAAGACGGTTTTTTTTTATCAAAAGCCTTAAACAGTTGCTATTTTATTTGCTACTTAACGGAAAAATAAATACTCAACTTCATTTGTCCAATCTAACTAGGATTACATATGTACCTAACGAAAAAAAAGATAACATTTTAATAACTCCAAAGAGAACACTTTTAGTGTAATAAGCTTGACTGAAACCGTTTCGAAACAAGCTAACAAAAAAAACCGGTCAAGTGCGAGTCGAACTCCTGTGCCGTGAGTTCCGTACCTACCCCTTATACCGCCATAATAAAATTGGTATCATTTTTATTTGTGGCAGGCGTCAACTATGTATGTATGGAGACACCCTTTAATTTACAACTTTTTAATTTTTTTGAATTTTTTCTTTATTTGTGCTGTAAGACCTTTCTTTTTGGCAAATTTCGTGAATATACTACTACTATATCAACGGGAACGACCATTGAGGTTTTCGACCCAAAACCTATAGGATACTTCCTTACCCTTACGGTTGACCTAGAATAATTGACAATTTTGGTTAAAAACAAGGTGTTACAGAAAAAGTAAAGGGAACATTCTTAAAAAGAAAAAAAAAGTTGAAAATTAAGGTAAATTTTGGCACTTACAAGTTTTCGCGAAAATCTAAATTTGCCCATATTTTTTTATCTGTTGACTCAGGACCTTGATTTTATCCTGGTAGAGCGTTCGAGTGGAATAAATTTCGACTATCACGTGGTTAAAACAGCTTTCATAAGCTACTCGTAGCATCAAATAAAGAACATGACTCATTCAGGCTTAATTATAAGAAAATAAAGTATTCTTGCGGACTATAACTTTTTTAATCGACTTCAAATAAAGGAGGAGGTTCTCAATTCGTCTGAATGTTTTTTTTGTTTGGCGGTCACTTTTATATTTAGCCCAAAAATGTATAGACGATGAATGGTGTCCTTACCCGCTCGTCTAACTTAAACTTCATATAAAATTGCCCCAACCTATTTCGTTTTATCCCTTATGAACAGCCTTACAAAATTCTTCTTATATTGCTATGCCACGAAATTGAGTATTTACTATGTGTATGAAGATTTATAAAGGGGGTGAATTCTGACATGACAACTAGTATAAAAGTATGGAAGAAGATTAAATATTGTATCTACCGACTCCAAATAAATTGGTGTACCTAAGGACAAGAAAATGATGAGATTCATTCATTTTCATTTTAAGCTATGCAACCGATTGTTATGTTCAAAATCGAAAAATAGTTTTGTTTTCATCTCTGTAGTGTTGTTTGCTGTTACTAAATATCAAGCTTCACGCGTCCGAGTCTGGCCAATGACGTAAGAGAAATTAAAGTGCCATACTCCAGTACTCAACGTTATTTAGAGCGATCATAACATCCGAAACTATTTATGGCAATCGGGTCAATGTCGGCTCTGGCTTACTTCACGAAATCCATCGGATGTAATAAAAACGCATGTAAATCAGTCGACATTGACCTGTTTAAAAATCACTGTTATCTACATGAAGAATTGGGTCTAGGCGAAAAATATGCGCGGTATAAAAGCAGGAAGTAAACACTTTTTAATATTTTTAGCTGAGCTTTTTTACGCTTACTTCTTGCTTCTTCACGCGTTTTAGACAAAAAAAAAATTGACCGTCAAATAGATTTCCAAAAATACTGGACACGTATTTTTTCTTTTGTCACGTATACAAAAAATTAAGGCGATACAGTGCGTTGAAAACTCGTGTGACGTCACTTACCAGTAGACTTTTTACTGGAAAGTGACGTTACAAGCCGGGCTCCTTATCTTTGATGCGTTTTATCTTCGTATTTTTTTATTGATTTGATAAAATAAAAATACGTAGGTATCAAATATTTTTCGATAATCTTACTGACGGACTAAATAGAATCATATTTTTTAACCCAGGCAACATCCCCATTATTAAACCTTGGGTCCTTAGTTTTCGTGAAAGCGTCTGAATGCAAGTAAACATCAACGTGACAGATCAGATATAGTAAAAACTGTACAGAAATATTAAAAATGGAACTCGTAATAGGGCTGTACAATCAAAGCTCTCACCAATTAATAAAATCGTATGTTGTTCTGATGGAGGTTGGAACTAAATATGCAGAGGGATGGAATTCGTGTTCCAGAATGAAAAAAAGAAGAAAAGACTACAGTCTTAACTTGGATGTTTTCAGGGTACTGTACCCGAAGGGTAACGAACAGACCCCTATTACTATCGCTATCCGTCCATATGTGCGTCTGTCAATCAGCGCGCTGTATCTCATGAATAGCAAATGTTGACAGTTGAAATTTTCACAGAATGTGTATTATTGTGTATTTCTATTTCCGCTAACACATCAAATGTACGCATTAACATAAAATTTAAAGGTCATACAAGTCACGTTATATTGGTTTATGGTACGAAACCCTTCGCTTGCGAGTCTATCTCGCACTTCGTCGGTTGTTTTATCCTATTACCTGAAGTGCTTATATAAAAAATCAATTTAACTAAGTACCTATAGGACATCTAAATCGTCATGTTTACTCCCGTCGTAGCAGTTCTAAGAATGCCAAGCATCCAAATTACCCAAGATGACGATGTTTTTCGATAACAGCTCATTGTTACCAATACATTCTCACGTGATGTCATTTATTATAAATGACTTATAAACAATTCATGTAAATTTTAGGTACATATCGTAGTGGCTGATAAATACTGGCACAGTTTATTTGAAAATAATTTCACGTGATGCGGACGGATATATGTAGGTACTTACTATCTACTTACTATATGTAAATATATTTACTTAGTTATTTATGCTTTGGTAAGTGCGCGTTGGTTGGTAGTAACTTTATTTTAATTATAAGAACAAATCAATGAATGACGAATTCGTTTCTTGTGATTAGACAAACAACAAGATTTTTTGCAATAATTCTTAACTTGTTTTTTTGCCTTTAACGTGTTGAGTAAAAACGAAAAGGGAAGTACGTCAAAATGTATCCCGCAAAAATTGAAACCCCGCTTGTTCGGTTTTTAATAAAACATCTAATTTCAATAATAACTCGATAAGAAAATTATAAACTATATGCATGCTTGTTTGGAACATTTGTAGAAGAGGTCGGTTGTTTGTTACATGTAGGTAGTAGTGTAAAATTTCTTACTTATTAACGGCATTTCTCACGGCAAAATAATTAAATTCTGTCAAAATAAATTAGTTTTACCAATTCTTTTTAAATTGTAAAAAGAAAACTAGAGATAACTTAATTTCCCTAGCTTTTGTTGAATTAAACGCATTTATATTTATTTCAGAACGACCCGGTTATAGAAAATCTAAGATAAAATACACACACGATACACGATTCAAGAAAAAAAAGTGAGTTAGGATATTTTGCTAGGTTCTAACCTAATTAGTCTGGCCCATGCTACATTTTAGCTTCACGATTGAAAAATGTTTGGTTTTTTAGAGTTCTGCTCCCGAATGGTAACCATTATAACCCTACTACTAAGCCTACGCTGACCGTCCATCCGTTTGTCAGCAGGCTGCATCTCATAAGTCGTATTAGGTAGGTAGTTGACATTTTCAATGGTGTATCTCTATTGCCACTATAACAACAAATAATAAAAAATTAAAGGGATTTTTTCGATTTTTGGCACGGAACGAGAACGACTCCGAGTAGCACTACCTAGGGACTAACTAAGAACAAAAAAATGTATTTTGTTTGTTGAAAGAAATCTCTGAAAGTACTGATCCATTCACTAAAATTCTTCACTGCTAGAAAGCTGCACTAGTACTGAGTGCCTGAGCTTTTATTTTTTGACGATGAATTAACTTAACCGGACTATCCTGTGGTGGCCTCAAATGAATTTAAGGCCCCCTAGCCCGGGCTTACAAACTAGCTAATTATATTGAATGACCACTCGCTAGGGCATCCCCTGCGGGATACGGACCTCGTATGCCTGAGCGAGTGTAGTGTAGTTTTTATACTGAAAATAAAGTAAAAATACACGGTTCCTTAGAAGCAAGCGACGGGAGCGCAGCTGCGTGAAAGAGGTAAAGTATAACTTTATTGAGGCTCTGAAATATATCAAGATTCTTGTGTCATTACGTTATAAGCAGGTACCACACATAGCTAGCTAGCAGGCTAGCTAAAATCATAATATGATGGAAGGATAAATATAAGCCTTGATCTGTAATTGTTAATAGAGTATAATAGTACCTAACTGTATTAGCACTGAGCCAGAATGTTTATGCTTAAAAGTACCTTAACTATGCAAAACTCGAGACTACGCAGTTCTAATATGTCCTCAGGTTTGTAGGAGATGGGCATTGCTAATTTAAATGTACCTACCTAAGCTTTAAGTTTGACAAATTAAATCTACTGCGTTTTAAAAGTTCGACAGTATTATTATTATTATTTTTTTTTTTTATGATTCTTTCCTAGCCTTTTTGACACCCCGACCAAAAAGAGGGGCGTTACAAATTTGATCTGATAACCGTCTGTTTTGCGAGTATTGATAAATAAGTATTATTATATTAGGTAAGTACCACAACACTAGGTAGGTACTCTGTTAGTAGGAAAGAGATCGCAATTTTCATAGATTTGACAAAACACACGCACAAGTTTTCGATCACTTCCTACGTGTCTGTCATTGAGATAATCTGCATAGAATTCTCGCATTTTTATTTCAACAGGGAAGTTTTTCACACTCTCAAAATTCAAAAAGCATCTACCTAACTCCTTAGGTACCTACCTGACTAAACTTGGATAGGTAAGCTCCGGTTTCTTTTGCATTGCTTGCACTAATCGCACTTAAGTCTATTGCGCTTCAGTGCAGTACCTAATGTATCTACCTATCTACCTATTTCATACATTGGTCGGTAGGTACATATTAATTGGATCGTATCAAATAAGTTTCACCATCACCATAACCTTTCTGCCCTTGCCCCATGTTTCTTTTCTCAAATAAGCATTTCTAAAGAGTACCTCCCAACTCTCATATAAAATAAAATGCAACATGAAGGTACACAAATTCGCTAGCGGCTACACTTTAAGATCTTTCATTGTTAGATATTAATTGTAAAAGTATTTCGTAAGTAATTTGGAAAGGCAGCCAGGACTAAGCACAGTCGGAAAATATACTTAAAATCTAGGATGAAACACCTAGGTACTTAACGTGATCAGAATGCAGTGCAACTAATTAAAAAACTTACTTTGTAAGTCCACATTTTTCTGCTGCACCGGACTCGCCTTAACAGCGACCAGCAGGAGAGCGAACAGGGCAAACACAACAACTTTCAGCATCTTCATGTTTGAATGAACTTGTTCAATTCGCCGCGTATTACTAACTAGCTACGAGTATATCCCGGTAATGTATGAGCAGGCCGGTCCGCTCGCACGCTTATATAGAACCGCAATGATAAACAACACGCCCGCCACTCCGTAGTATGTATGTAAGTACGCATTCAACTCCGACTCGGATTTTTTACAGTTTTCTTTGTTTCACGGTACACTAAAATCCGCAAGTTTTCTTGGCACTTGATCCTCATCCCATAGAAATCTACGGGTTCAAACCATTTTGTTGTTTATAAGACAAAGATCTTTCGCGAAAAATACTTCGCGTCACGTGCGTGGTTATCGCTAACAATTAAAATGTATTTACCAACGTATAAATTGATTCAATTGATGCAGCTACATAAACAAATATGACAGCTTTTTTGTAAATAGTTTTGAGAGGCGAACTTTTCCATGCCAGGTTCAGTGAGAGCTGAGATTTGAGAGCGAACTTTAATTAGTTGATTAACTAAGTTTCTTACATTTTCTAAGTTCTGACTACCTTTCACAAGCAAACTGCTGAGGAGTGAGTGCAGTAGGTAGGTAATTTCAATTAAAAACTTGCGGCACTCGACAGATTTCATAGAAACCGAATCAGATATAAAAGAGTGTATAAAACAACAATTGAACAAGAAAACAATTGTTAGGTAACCGCTTGATTGGCCGAGCTCGCACTTGACCTTGAAACAAAATTGTTTGTCGCCGGCTTGGGGTGACCTGTGAACTGTAGCGCTCATGTGACGATTTTATTAAGCAATTTATATATAGTGTAGATTAAGTATGCGACTCGCAATAGCATTCCAGGAACTGTTTGGTGTCAAGTTTCGTACAGTCGTGGTCATGCATCGTCCCGAGTGCGGTCACATTCAGCGACTCTGCTAGAGAGGCCATCACTTTACTTTAATCTCTGTCAAATATTTACGATCCGCTGCGAAAAATTCTTCATTCAGGAATTGGGTCACGGTTTTACATTAACAACATTATTTTTAAAGTTTCCGTGAAGAATGTAGGATTTTATTTTATGCATAGTAAATAAAGAAAGACTGCGATTGTTTATTTATTTTACATTGTGGTTATCGAAGGCCGTTCGATATATTTGTATTATACAGTCGACTGTGAGGAGAATATTGCGTGTTTTATTGGATGAGTTTTAGATCCTGTCTATTAGCCCAAACACGATATCTCTGCTATAACTAAATGGGGAGTTGGTCATACTGCAGTATCAGCCAAAAAGCCAGTTAGAACTCGCGAGTTTTTAATCAAAAACTCGATCACTGTTATTCGGCCTCGCTCATTCTGACTTCTTCCTGTACCCAAACTCCAGAGACCTTTAAAAGGAAGAAGATTTGTGACGATCCCTGAGATTGAGGCAAAAAATATCACAAAAAATCATTCCAGGAAGGTTTCCATAAGAGGGGGAGCAGCAGGAGAGTTCTTTGAAGAGGACCTAGATTATAACTTCCAAATAAAGTAGGTATATATTGTTTTAGGACGTGAGTCTACGTATTTTTTTAACAGGACCTCCTATTGGGACATTCTGGAGTGGGGCAATAAAGGCCTACCGAATTGGCACGGGGCTTCGGCCGCAGTTTGTTACGAAAGAATTTTTAGGGTTCCGTAGTCAACAAGGAAGTTTCGGCATGTCCGTTTGTCTGACCGCGGTTTAGCTCAGAGACGCTAAGCACTACGAAGTTGGAATTTGGTAGGTATGGGAAGGTATACATATTAATAAATTACGGCAATAAAGTATTAATAAACTCTTGAAAAAAAATTTTGGGTCTCCCCCAAAAACTGGCGATGATTTTTTTGTATAAATCACACCACTTTTAGATTGCTCTTACCAATTTCCAAGCAAATTGAAGCAAGCAATAATGTCATCCCTTAAAAACTTCATCACCCCTTTAGAAGTTTACTTTCGAAAAATCCTAAAACATTTTGTTCTTATTTATTAATCAAAATCATTCACGTGTTTCAACTTCATCGGATCAAGGATTAAGATCCTTTCATACAGACCACCGAATACCCATGCGGTACGGTGGTTCTGAAAAACTAATAATGTTATTTTTATTTATTTAGCTAAACAAACTTTAAAACCCCCTAAATCGTGTTTTGAGAATAGTTCTGAAAAACTAATAATGGCAACTTTTTTAATTCTTTTAGGCCAGTATTCGTACCAAGTTTTATTTATAAACATAACTGTAACTTTTAGAGTAGAATAGAGTAGGGACTCCATTTTCGGCACTTAGACTTGAAGTTGTGCGTAAGTGTCCTGGCTAGGTTAGCCAGTCAGGCTCCGCCCAGAAGCCCAGAAGCTTCCCAGGCTTCGTGGAGCGACCTCATCATTCCGAGGATTTGTTCACGTTGGGTAGCCACGGCCTCGCATTCCAGGCTGACGTGGGCAGCTGATTCTTCGGCGTCAAGGCAGCCTAGCGAAGGCGGAGGCGGGCAGCGCGAGGGAGAGACAAGGCCTTCGCCCCAACCGCCGCTACAGAAGAAGACACCCTGGGCGTCGGGCGATCCCCGGCCACCGTAAGCCTGCGGACGGCGAGCGTTGGGTGGCACGCGCCTCAAAGAGATGTGAGCATAGTAGACAGGGCCCGCTAGGGCCAGAGCCTGCCAGGGTTGCGCAATTCGTTCGAAAGAGTCACCGCGGCCCTGGAATGTAAAGGGCTTTAGAAGGAACACGGATGGGTTTTAGTCAGTAAGAGTCTTCAGCGTCAAGGCAGCCCCTGCAGAGCAGAGTGGGCTGTCCGTGGCGCCTATGTTAAAGAGATGTTTGTTAAGGGGACAATGGCCTGTAATTGTCCCTATTATTATTCTGAGGTTATTTCTACTAATGCTGAGTAGCCGTTTTGTTAGTCGGGGATGTAGACTTGGCATTGACATTTTTGACTGCCTGTAGCCCGTGAGCATTTGTTTTTATGAAGCACAATTGATCTCTGGCGAATCCATGTACGAAACTGCGAGAAAAGTAGGGGAAGGAGTGCGTACGGGCCTAGCACTGCCATCTCAGAACCTCCCCTAGCAAGTTCGTCCGCGGCGTTATTGCCTAGAGATCCACTGTGCCCCTTGATCCACTGGAGGGTGATTCTGTTAGCAATATACTCTCCAGGGCGAGGTGACACTCAGAGATTAGTTTGTTTGTTTTCTAGGGCTTTGAGCACAGCCAGACTATCAGATAAGAATCTAATTGCGTAGTTGTGTATCCCTAGACGCTTCACGGCTGTTGCGGCATGTGTTAGGGCGACACACTCGCTTTGGAATATCGAGCTGTGTTCGCCTAGTGGAAAGGTGTGAAAGTTAATGTTGAGGTCAAGGGAGTGTCCGCCAGCCCATGAACCCTTTGGAGTTTTTGAGCCATCTGTGTAGATGCGTACTTCATCGACTCCCGACTGATCCCTTTCTTCCTCTGTTGTTTGTATGCTGTAGCTTTTGTTGAACATAGGTTTATTTGGTGTTCTGTCACACACGCGGTGTTGGCCGCATGCATGATGACCGCTGGCCAAAAATCTTGACGCAATGGGTGCCACGGGATGGACGGCGTCGCCAAGGCCGGCCTTGAAAGTGGCGGGATGACCTGGACGAGCACCATGAAGGCTGATTCAAAGCGGCGCAGGAGAAGAGTGTCTGGAAGGATATGGGGAGGCCTTTGCCCAGCAGTGGGACACTTTAGGCTATAAAAATAAAATTAGTAATAGTTTTCTCTGTAATGAATTTAGTACACAAAAATTTGCTACTTTGGGTTACATTATTGCAATTTTCGTAGAGACTATTTTTTTTTTCGAAAAGAAAGTATAGCCCATATTTTAAGTGAATAATGTAGCTTAATAATGGCTTCCTGCTGGAGCTGAGCGCTGCAAATTGCCGCGGTAGCGGAGTTACGACTCGGCGAAGCGCCTCCACGCGTCACGCGTAAACGTGCGCGAGGGATCTCGCCTCCAGATCCCATGGCGGCAATCCGGCAAGGAGGCTCGCCGCCTCGCTTGAGACCGTGCGGTATCCCTGGGCCAGCCGGATGGCCATGTACCCTTTGGGACGCATTGAGTTAGCGGTATGGAGACGGCGATTATCGCGACCTAGCGCTGGGCACGCCACAATTCACTCTTTCGCCACCTGCCACCTTCCGCCTGACGCAGGTACTCACCGGACACGGCTGTTTCGGACACGCCCAGGTGTCAGCACTGTGAGGATCGCTCGGAGGCCACGGTGGAGGTCTGCCCTGCTTGGGCGGAGCACCACCGTGTCCTCGTGGAGGTGATCTGCGGCGGCGATCTTTCGCGTCCGACTGGTTAAATCCATGGTCCGAAGCGAGGAGGCTTGGGAAGCGGTCATCTCCTTCTGCGAAGCAGCAATGCTAGCGAAGGAGGAGGCGGGCCGCGCGAGGGAGAGACAAGGCTCCGCCCAGAAGCCCAGAAGCACAGAAGCTTCCCAGGCTTCGTGGAGCTCATCGTCCCGAGGATTTGTTCACGTTGGGTAGCCACGGCCTCGCATTCCAGGCTGACGTGGGCAGCTGATTCTTCGGCGTCAAGGTAGCCTAGCGAAGGCGGAGGCGGGCAGCGCGAGGGAGAGACAAGGCCTTCGCCCCAACCGCCGCTACAGTAGAAGACGCCCCGGGCGTCGGGAGTCGCAGGGCGATCCTCGGCCACCGTAAGTAAGCCTGCGGGCGCGAGGGTTGGGTGGCTCGCGCGCCTCAAAGAGATTTGAGCATAGTAGACGGTGCCACACTGCCACGTGAACTGGATGGGTTTTAGTCAGTAAGAGTCTGACACGCGAACTTCTATTTTTTACGAAATATTAAGCTTTAAAGTGCTAATTTTTTTTAGGGCCAAGTTGCCTGCTAAACGGTTTTTTGACGACGTGAAAAAAATAATAGTAGGAGCACATAACGTATTTAAAAGGAAAACTGTCACTGCTAAGTAGGCTTTACAAGTTAACGAGTAATAGTCGACCAACCTATGAAATGTAACTGGATAACTAAACATTTCGTAACTATTCCATAGAAAATGACTTCGCAATCATAAATAGTAAAATTAGCTATTTTTTTTGTCATGGTTTACGACACAGCCTCGGACGGACATTCTTGGGTTTTTTATTAAGTTCTTCAAGTCGGGGGTTTTTAAATTATTTTATCCTTTTTCAATTACGTTTTAACAGTCGTAGGTTTTTTTGGTGTGTTGAGCCTAAAGCCTTGGTCTCTTGATAGGAACACAATGCTGCGGCATGCAGTGACGGACACATAATCTTACTCACAGCTGACGCATAACGACGCATGACTGCGACGGAATTGTTTTTCATACGACTATTTGTCTGGCACCGCATCCCGCAGCGATGTGCGTTCTGTTCAAGAGACTAAAGCTTCAAGGTGCGATACATGCAATGCAGTGCTTACCAAACATTCTACTGATATTATAAACTATCCATGCCCGCGATTTCGTTTGCATGGAATTTAGTGCTTCTGCGATCTTGCACTATTCACAAATCTATATACGCAAGCAACAGTAGAGACAGACAGACGGACTTTCATGTAAAAAGAATATCGTCATATTAGACTTTTGAACGCCAATGTCACGTATACATGATAAACAAGCGCGTACCCTATACGCCAAACGTCACAAATATGTGACAAAAAGTATGGTGAATTTGTGGCTTGGCGTCGCGAGCACGCCGATGAGTTAGTGCTCTGGCGTTCAATAGGTTAATATACTACATGTGGAATTCATGTGCATGTTTAGGTTTGTGAATTTGAGTGTTTGTCAATCAATTACGCCTTGGCGGCTGAATGGCTTTGAGTGTTTTTCAAACAATTATGGATTTGGATGAAACTTGGCACAAAGGTAGACCGATACCTGGTTTAGAACATACGATTTATCTTAGTAGTATTTTCTCGAGGGACAATTTTTGCCGCTGGAAAAAGCTGGTCAGAAATTAAAACAAAAGTATGTCCTCGTTTTACAGTTTATTTATTAATGAATTTTGTATTCAGCACACAGACTCCATTTACTTACAGATGTCACTGGAATATGGCAGACGCCGTTAGATTATAAAATATCGCGTGAAATTGTAAACAATTATGTCTAAATAAGACACGGATATATTAGAAACTATTGAATTTGGATGGGATTAATTGTATTAACGTGTTCTTCATAATATATCGAGAAATTATAATCTAATCAAGATTTATTTAAACCCTGAAGCACAGGTTCATCCTAGTTCAGGCAGCTTAGCAACTGTGTTCTTTAGAAAATTTAAGATATTTTATTGTAAATGTGCCCCTTTTTATAAATAAATGATATTACAATCTTACGGAGTCTGCAATTTTCCAATGACACAGATACTGTTTATATATGTAACTGGAAAATTGCAAACGCTTAAGATTGTAAAAGGTCGCATGAAATTGTAAACTAATAAAAATTTCTTAATAAGACACGGATAATATGGGAAATTATTGAATTTGGATGGGATTAATGGTATACAAAACGATTTTTTTTTCATAATATATCGAGAAATTATAATCTATTATGGATTTATTACAATCTTACGGAGTCTGCAATTTTCCGGTGACATATACATTAAAATTCGTATTGACTAAGCTACATATGTCCTGCGACATTGCTTCCATTCTTTCGAGTCATTTCGTCAATAGGGTATTTGACTAAAAAATCAAATTAAGCCGTCAGATAAATTTCAAAAATATTGGACACGTATTTTTTCTTTTGTAACGTAAACAAAAAATTAATACGATACAGTACGTTGTAAACTCGTGTGACGTCACTTACCAGTACACTTTTTACTGGAAAGTGACGTTACAAGCCCCCACTCTTTATCTTTGATGCGCATTATATTCGTATTTTTTTTATGAATTTATAAAATAAAAATAAAAATATCCAATATTTTTCGATAATCTGATGAACCCAGGCAATTTCCCGTTTCAGACAGACATAGGACCGCAGAACATTTGTTGCCTAATACACACTAGTTTTAGTTACTATTACTAGTCCTATTCAGCAATATTCGGTGCTATTGATAATACAAATAGGTATTTTATAACATAGTTGCTCGTTTTAAATCTACAAAGTAAGCTACAGAAGCGTTAATATATTGAAATGTTTAATGCGACGCAGAAACATAACCAACAAAACATTGTGCGTTTTCAGGCACGACTTACATAACACGAATCAAGGTACATTGAAATTTAAAGAAATGTGCAGTAAGAGATTCCATAATTAAATTTAGCATAATAATTATAACTTATATGTATTATAACTATATTTCACAATAATGTTACATGTAAATCTTACGATATTTAATCATCATGATAAACCATTATATTCAAACAGCAATTTAATCTATTTTACAAATAAATAGCACATTGAAAATACACCACTTACTAACTTTCATAATAGGGGTTGCAAGTACCTTATTCTTAAGAAATATGTTTGTATATATAGTGCAAAGGCAAAGTTTTAGAATATTTATTAAATCACCATTATAAATATTTAAAGTTATAGATAGTATCATTTGCTATAGATAGCAGATGGTATCATTTTACTCTCGTATAAAAATAAATGCGGGGACTCCCCACTACGTCTATTCACTCACTGGTATTAGCTAATAATTAAACAGAAACGACGACAGGCCTTTCAGTTATTCTACCTCAGACAGCATTATATTATGAACCTTAAAGTAACTATTATAAAAAACACTGAGATGCAAAAGAAAAGGCAATATTAATGCGAAAGCACGGCACTATAGACTATTTATAAGTATTAAAACTTTTCCATTTACCGGATTAGGGAGAGTTTATTTCATACGAGTCGATGACGAAGCCATGATTAAAGGTAAAACTTTAATCATGGCACACTCATACAATCATGACACTTTAACGCATACTGTCTAAATACGTGGTTACTTATTCGAAAAGTGGACCGACAATAAAGCGTGCGTTTGCCTATACGAATCAACATTCGAAATACAAGACATTAGTACTCACTCGTATTATAACAGTGCAGCTTAAGTGTATTATTTCATGATACGAGATTCTGAATTTTACAATACTCAAATCATATTACTCTATCTTTATAATCCTGGTCTAATAATTGATACATCCTATACTAGCTACCCTGGGTGTAACGAAATTGGATGAGCAACTAAAAGTTATATAAGTCACCAACACCTTAAAAATCAAGTCACTGAATAGCTTTGGACACACAATTCGGTTAACGGATCAAGGTTACAAAGAGGGAATCCTACCCTGCAACAAAAGTGCAATCGTGACCTTAATCTGAGTGACCCATGTTTTAGTTGTTGACGACTTTTGGAACTTAGTCCTTCGTCATTGACTTTTGTCACTGTGTTTACTATGTAGAGCCAGTTTTCCTGGTAACCTCTAATCTTATCATTTTGGTTAGCCCAGAACTGAGAAAAGTTCAAGGGCATAATCTAGTTATCACACTGTCGGATTCAAGATAAAAATATGTAAAAACATTTCGATTTTTATAAACAGAAGTGTTTGGTCACGAGGGCGTGGATTTTTTATTGGGAATAACCTGGATCAATTTTTACTATAAAAGTTGTTTGTTTAATAAGACCAGAGGGACAATGAGAGAGCTAGAGGCGTTAGTGTAGCGTGAGGTCTTCGAAATGTCAAATTTCACTGTGGTTGACCTTTGACACGAGTTTATTTACTCATTTGATGTAATTTATGTGATTATTTTACTAAAACCGCCTAACAGATTAAGCAGCAGATTAAGTTACGTTGTTACCGGTCACCGCATACATTTTCTGTCGGTAATATGTGTAAGTATGTTCTTTTTTACGAACAAATTTGTCCGCGTAACACTAGGTACGGCACTATATATGTTGTATTAAATCGCGAATTTACGACAATATACATTATTTTACTTCTAACTTTGCTCACGTGGGCCCTAATAACACACCTGGCTAGAATGACGTTTTGTCTTTGATTTGAATTGAACAATTAGTTTTCGATGAAAATAATATTTAATAAACGCAACGATAACAATGATGCTAACGCGATTATATTGTTTTCATCGAAATCGAATTGTTCAATTTAAATTAAAACGTCATTTGAAATGTGTCGAGCCATGTGTGTCAAGTTAACTCGCACGAGTTGTAAGTGCTATGTTTAACAACATGTATTCACATTGATCTCTGTAAAGGGATTCTATAGATTGCGTCATATCAAATATCTTATTATCGTATTTGTCACGACCTCATGAGTCAGGCATAGCGGGGTTAATTTTATAGTCTTTAGCGGAGATAGCAAGGCACAACACAGCGCATTTAGACCTACCTACTTGATATTTAAAGCGTCATTGGAAAAACAGAATTAAGATAAAGATTTTTTTGTGAAGCTATGAGTTCTGGAATCACTGAGCTAATATTAGACTTTAACAAGTACTTTACATACCATAAACATTGTAAATAAAACACTTATTTTATTATTTTACTTTAGATCCACTTGTGCAAACCTCTTTTCACTCCCGAGTCGTTGCTAAAACAACTAGAAGTCATAAGATTGCTCTCTCTGGTTTGTGCCAGTGGGCCTCACAGGGCGAGCGAGAGAGGTATTTGGATTTTTGAAATAATACGGTCTGGGTTATGTTATCATATTTTTACAAAATCGGAGTGTACTAAAATACTTAATGTCAAGAAAGACACCTACCTAACATACCGCTATCTTTTGTTAGTACCTGTCTGAGGAATGCAGTCTTGTATAAGCAAATCGCAAAAGAAAACATGTGTCAAAGGATAGATAAGTTTGTAGTCTTTCTATTGGTGGTTGTATATGTCTCATCTAAAAACGTATTTGGACAGATTCTGACTTCAGTGCCCAGTTTTATGAGAAACGAGTATGACGTGAAACGTTTCCATTTTAAACCCTATTTTGATTTCGTCCCATATCACAAAATATCTTTAAAATCGAAATAACATGTTCATTTTTTTTGCCGACAAAGTCCGTGGTACACATGCCTGCAACTTGCACTATAGTATGCAAGTAGCTTGCATGCCATAATGAAATCCACAAATCAGAAGTTGTTATGACACAAAGCATGCAAGGTATTTGCAAACTTGTACGAGTTTCAGGCAGGCAAGGTTTTATCCTGTTACAGTTTTTAATACGATGTTACGCTCACTTATAAACTAGAATACACTCGTAAGATATTTTAATTGTCATAAGAATTTTCCGAGAAAAAAACGTAAGACGAACACTGATTTCTTTTTCGAGGGGACAGGTCATTGGCGCAATAAGGAAGAAAGGCCCACAATACAATAAAGTAAACAATGGACGACAATTAATTTATTATACTTTAAGAGCCTACCGGACCCTGGTCTATAAGTGAACCAGTGCTTGAGTTAACTACGGGATGTGGTAGGAATCACCGAAATGTGACCATAACACCATAAGCAATTCTTACACACCGCCTCAGTTAGGAGATAGGCCTACAGCAGGTTGATAAGAACTGCAAGGATACTGTTTACCGCAATGCAAAAAACCGCTCAAATTGCTTGTATGTATTTTATATGAACTTATAGTATATAGTACACTATGCCAAGGCGCAGCGGGTCGGATTATTGCGCAGATTTAGGTGCTTGCGAGGCGTCCCGCCCCGCCCCGCTGCCCCCCTTCAGCAGTGTGCTATACAATGTTTCAATCTTGTAATCCGGCAGTGTACTGTACTTTATCCGTCAGTGCGCTGGGACCCGGCCCGTCACTAATGTGCTCAGTACGCATTTTGCACTGCAATGCGGCCCGCCCCGACAACCCGACACAGTTTGCTCGTACGTTAAATCGGCAATAACTACGACTAGTTATCACTAGTGATATTATTACGATATGGTAATACACAGCACTCATTTAGACATAGGGGGTAAGTCTAACGACTTCGTACATTCTTCAAAATTACTTACTGGCTAATCTGTCTCTAATAAGCTATGTGGAGAAAAACACATTAAGAAAGTAATCAGATTTAAGTTATTTCCCTCATTTTCTCGAGTTCCGGTTCGAAACTTCAATCACCACACTAATTAGAACAAAAGAGTCAGCACACACCACGACGCGAAAATACGCGAACTTTTTAATAAACAGCTAAGGGCTAGTCTAGTCTACTCTAGACTATTTTGAAAATACGGAACATTTATATAAAGAGCTTATTCCCTGTCGGAGTCTTTCTAGATGTCTACAACCTTCTTAAGGGGATCTTTAAGTCACAAATAGGTTACTTCTAGGCAAGCGTGCTTCATCGTCCACCACTTCCTTGCTTTCTGTTAGGTGAGATTGCAGCCAAACGCAAGCCTATCAATAATAATTTAGTTTTTAATTTAATTCAAAATAAAAAAAACATCGTATTTATTTTTTAAAGTGTCTATTTACAGCGTCTCGCATCGCGTCTTGGTGTGAACTGTCCCTACATTATTTTTAAATGCGTTTTATTTTCATCTGTTCTAAAGTTACAATGTCTGGGCATTCGGCTTACTCGAATCGTACACCTATTGATCATATCAGCAAGCTACATTAATAATGTCTTCAGTCAATTCGTTCGAGCAGTCTTCGTTTCACACAACAGTTATAATCAAATCACTTTCGTTCGACAATCGTATGCCAGTCACTAATACTAGGTGACTAAATTAATTACTAAATAAAACGCACACAGATGTATAAACAGGCCCCTAATCTAACTGTGCAATAATATTTAGGCCATTATTTGGTGTTTACTTAGTGAAAATAGGCATAATTGATGCAACATTATGTAGCCTAACAGATTAGGCCCGCCTATTGTGGGCTGAGCTAGACCTATCTGAATACGTGCGGACATGTCTGATTGAGTCGTTAGTGCACATTGTTTTTACATACTCTTAATAAGCTACACTGACACAGTACCTCTTGCACAAACTTTTAGTAACATTGATAATGTCATAGATACCTAATCGAGCAATTATAACGTACGCTCATTTGCAACTAACCTTATTTTATTAATATTCATAATCTGTGTAGTAATAAAACGCACTACAACTACATCCATAAGTTGTTGCTAGGAGATTAATATAAAATAAGTGGAATAAAGTTAAAAATACAGTAATGAAAACTAACTGAAAGATATTACAATAGCATGAGTAATACTACTTTATTCATGAAATGTTCTTTAAGTTAATACTAAAATTCAGCAACCAGCAACCAGCCGGAGCACAGAGGTTAAGAATGCTTTTACACCTCTTGCAACTTTATTCTATAAAGAAAATTTTCAGTGCAAAGACTATCATTGAAAATAACATGCCTGCAAAAAAAAAATATTATTACAAAACATTTCTATAATTTTTATAACCCTGTATACGCAAATTCATGCAAATACACCTGATATTATAACTAAATAAATCACAGTAATAAATAGATAGTACTAAATAATACTTAAATTCCTGATCTTACTTTTACTTGAAGACTCATAAATTATGTGTAGGCCTAATTCAATCCTATTGCCTATGTTTTTCGTTTCAGAAATGACAACTCCTACTTTATGACCGTTAAACTATGGCCGTTATGGGTTTAAATATGTCTGAAAACTGCACTTTACATATACCGGTACATTTACAATATAAATAAGATGGTGAGACACGGTGCAAGATATAACGTGCCACTCAGATATAACGTTTCTTCAGTGATGTCACAAATATTTCGTAACACCTTTGTCGCCTGTTTTTTGCTCATTTGGCAATATGGCGCCCGCGCCACTAGCCAGAGCTTAACTCACAAAAACAATGAACATTGGATACACTAATAACCGATTTGTGAAAACGATTTATTTAATGTTCCTTAGCAACAACATCTCTTTTTTTTCAGTTCTAGTTTACACCCTTTTAAAACATAAGTGTGCAGATGTAGAATATTGTATAGTAGATACACTTATCAATAATACAGAATACAGACTACCTAAATATCTTTAATACTATTACAGTGGTGACCGTTACATGTTATGTAGGAACTTCTCTGAACTCAACATAATGATAATGATTTTTAAGAACATTATTTTTATGTATTTTAGGCGAATCTATGTAGATGATAACGGTGAAAGTTCACATTTTGCAGTAAAAATAATACTGTTGTTTACAGTTACAATAAAATAGTTTTATTGCAACTTTTAAGATTTTTGCCACTAAGGAGATATAAAAAATTCTTTTTTCTGTTTCTTACATCATTCAGGAAGTTTTCTTAACTATCCAAGACTTAACTATAAGCTGGCATGGACCATCATACACACATGATTTATTGGTCCAGCGTCAGCATGGAACACAGCACATACAGGGGTAACAAGCCTGCATGATCATACATTTTTTACATATTATAATTCTAAAAATAATATGATTATCTTTGATAATAAGCCTCCACAATTACTAATATGTATTAAGTAGCAACAATAACGAAGGAATGTTAAGGTGATAATTAAGAATTTAATTCAATTAGACCACCACTGGACTAAGTTAAAATGATTCTTCAATATTCAGATCATGATCCGTATGTACAAAAAAGCTAAAAAATAAATTTGTGTGTTGTTGTAATCGTCTAACACTAGATATCAGTTGGCCTTGTGTTTTGGAGTGTAAATTCCTAGATTAAAACCTGTCTAAATTTTTAAATTGACTTCCGAAATGGCAAGAGTACTAACAACAATTGTATACTTGTATTAATTGTATGAAGTTTAATGAGAATACTATGATGTCTATGAATTCCGATGCGCGATTCCGATGGCTCACAGAAAGACGTCTATTCACGAAACAAAATTTTAAAATTTACTCGATATAAATGATAACAAAATAAATTACGTATAGTTTTTCAGTGATTACTCTTTGTACATTATTCATAATAAGTATTTTTAAATTAAATAAAACAATTAACTTTGAGTTCGTCTACAAACTAAGGTTATAGCCGGATAGGCTGGTGTTTCATATTATTCCCAGTGTTTGTAATTTAGTTTTAAAATTTGATAATAACCAGTAGAATATCGAATACTGAATGATGCTTTAAACCTACAATGCAAGGAACACGTGAAGATATGTATGGTAATAGTAGTTACTAGTCCTAAAAATAACCAGATTTTAAACTTCCGTGGCTAAAACGGCGACTCATTCATTTACAGTAATCATTATAAATCAATAAAACAATTTAAACTTTACGAATATGCAAACGCATACGAAGTAACAAAACAAAAATATCTTACCAACTACTCATCTAAACGTCAATTAAGTTTTAAGACTAAAATTCTTTGGCTCGATGGAAAAAATGGCCAATTTTAACACAACATACGAATGGAAATTAAATTACCGTCATTTTATGAAGCCTTCACATTTTAGCACCATAAACAAATCCAAGTACATTTAGCTAGACGCCGGCCACACATCACTTCGCCTCTTCCACGATACTGTTCAACCCTGATGTCCTTACTCAATTATTGATATTTGCGCAAATCCTATCAGTGTTTTGTCGTCGAATTCCTCATTGGGTCCAACCGAGTTCTGCAATAAAAACAATTCAAAGTTTATTAAACCAATACTCATGCAGAGTCTCATGTCGCATGCAACATAGAACTTCAGAAAGGTTCTCGAATTGTTGGGATATTCCGAAAAAACAAAGAAACGATTTGTTCTCGTGACTCGTGGTCAAGAATATAATTTAGTCTAGCGGCCATAGGCCAATAGTAGCTTTTAACATTGCGTCTGTATAACCCAATAAAACGGGCGCGATGTTTTAGAAATATTTTGAAAATTTGTTCCTGTGTCACAGGGGGCGAGTCGATTACCATCAGCCAGGTAGAAATTAAAATCTCCAGGAGTCATCTGAGAAAACATCCAAACAAATCATAAAAAATCAACCCCACTGCTGGACAAAGGCCTCCCCAAAATCCTTCCGAGCCACCTCGAGAAAACCCTTGCAGCAGGGGTCTAGGTCATCTCGCCACCTCCTCCTAGGCCAGCCTTAAAACAAATCGTATTGTAAGAAATCTTACCAAATGGAATGTAACCGCCTTAGGCGGGGAGCCATCGAGCAACTGCGCATCCAGCAACTTGGCGAGGTTGATAGAGATGGGCACGGAGTCGTGCGGATCCACGAGCCCCGCGCCGACTAGCTCCAGCGCGATGCCCTCGGCCGTGTCTTTACCCACGATGTACTCGAAGCGAATGTCGTTGAGCTCGCGCCGGGAATTCCTGTAACATTCGTCGAGAATCCAGTGAAGACTCGATTATCCGGACTTCGATTGCCAGCCATACGCGGGTCAAATAGCTTATCTTTCTAAAGGTAACACGTAATACAACAAATTCTTTTCTTCATACTTCCAATTATCCGGTTTTTCAATTACGCAAACGACTTACGACAATATTGGTTGGTTAATAAAGTTTTACTGTAATTCAAAAGTTGCCATTAGTGTATTCGCAAGCGCCCATTTTAGAGTGCTACAGCCACACTTTAATAAAGTTTCCACTCGTGGGGTTGGAAACTTCGAACCGCTTAATTTAGGTACTGAATTGTGTAATCCAGAACAGAAAAAATACTACCCAATAAGAAACTTGGTGCAATACATTTGTCTGTTGCCGTCGCTGGCCAATAAAGGAGTTCAGTTCATTATGCCCGAGTTTCCTAGGCCTGCCTCGATGACGACACGCTGGTTCTGGCACAGGGGGTATCGCACCAGGCGGCGGCCAACTTGATGACACGCGGGGTCGTGATAGTCGTTGGAAGGATCTGGCAATTGGGTCTCGAGATGGCCCTGCACAAGGCCATCTCGAGACCACCAAGCCATGTGCTTTCATTGTTCTCGGAACAGGCCACCAACGGGATCCCAAGTAACGGTAGGAGGGGTTCACATTGGCATCGGGTCGATGATCAGGTACCTGGGGCTCGTTCTCGACTGCCGGTGGAAGTTCGAGGAGCATTTAGATGTTTAGCTCCAAGACTGGAGTGGGCCAAGGCTGCCTTCAAACGTTTCCTGCCCGATCTAGGGGGTCCAAACGCGTCCTTCCGGAGGCTCTATGCGAGGATCGTGCGGTCCATGGCCCTTTATGGGGCCCCGGTGTGGGCGCTTACATTGAAGGAGCGACCAGCCCGCCAGCTCAACGCGTCCCAAAGGGTTATGACCATCCGGCTGGCCCGGGCATACCGCACGGCCT